>CM076581.1:272440805-272697993 GCA_034641835.2 Pinus albicaulis
GTAGGCTCCAAATGCAACTCGAACAATCCAACGAGGATCTTCCTCATCCAAATAGCCTCGCATGCAGCCAAGCTAGCTGCCATGTACTCGGCTCTGCTGAACTGAGTGCCACGGATCTCTGCGTCCTGCTGTACCAGGAAACTGTTGTCGACCCAATGCTGAAAACTCCTCTAGATGTGCTCTTTCGGTCTGTTGGGCTCCCTGCCCAATCTGCATCAGTGAAGCCGGAAAGCTTCGCTCCATCCTCCTGTCTGTACCATAGACCATATCCCGATGTGCCACTAAGATAATGCAATACATGCTTGCCTGCCTTCCAGAAGAGCTTGGTAGGATTAACCATAGCTTGTGAAAGATGGTTAATAGCATAGAATATATCAGGTCGTGTATTGACCAGATACATAAGCGACCCCACCAACTGTCGATAGACAGTGGCATCCACTACCTCCGCTGAAGTAGCATCCTCCTTCCTCCAACCACCAGGAAGAGGAGTGTCAACAGGCTTGAAGCCATGCATGTTGAACCCCCAGACCTTCCTTGCATACTTTCCCGAGAAACAAATAGTCCTCCACCGCGCTGCACAGTCCTCCACCGCGCCGCCAAATCTCCAACTCCACTGCACTGCCAAATTTCCAATCCCAAGAAATAATGAAGGAGGTCCAAGTCCTTCATCTCAAACTCCTTTGCAAGATCAGCCTTGCATGAGTGTATCAACAGTTCATCACTTGTCAGAATCAAATCATCTACATAAAGTACAATGATCAGCAACTTACCCTCCACCACAATCTGGTATAGGTTTGAATCCGCCTCACTCTTGGAGAATCCAAGTCCGGTGAAATAACTGTGTATCCGTGTGTACCAAGCACGAGGAATGAGCCACTCCCCGTACAATGCTCTCTCTTTGAGTCTAAGACACATGCAACTCATCACGAAGATCTGTTCTTCAGTTGCCTCATGTACACCTCCCTCCCTCAATGACTTCTGCCGAGGAACGCAGCCTTCACATCCATCTGATGAATGTGCCACCCCATCTGCGCTGAGAGAGCAAGGATCGTCCGTATGGAAGAGTACCTTGCGACAGGTGCAAAATTCTCCTCATAATCGATCCCCTCGATCTGTGAGAAGCCACGGGCGACAAATCTTGCCTTGTACTTCTCCACACTCCCGTCAGCCGCCTGCTTCACTTTGTAGATCCATCGCGAACCCACCATTGATTTCCCCACCGGTCTTGGGACAATCTCCCATGCACTGTTCCTGACGATCGAATCATATTCTTCGATCATGGCATCAACCCATGCGGGTTCCTCCACAGCTTCCTCAAAAGAGGATGGCTCCGTCACAACACATTGAATCACAAGAGCCATGTATCCAGTGTACCGATCCGGTGACTGCCTCTGTCTGCGCTGTGCTGTAGGTGGTCCTACAACCTTCTCTGCATCCCGAGCCAGTCGCTCAGCTTCTGTAGTGCGCATGCGCCCTCTGATGGTTGGCGCTACATGGGTGGTTTCTTCCACCTCCTGAACTTCCTCTTGTGGCTGATCCACATCTGGAAGCTCCTCCTTAGGAACTAATAGCTCCTCATCTGCATGCAAGTGTAGCTCCCTCTCAAGAAAACACTGCATGGCTTTCTCCTCCTGAAAATTGATATCCCGTCGCACAACAGTCTTGCGACTGTCTGACAAATACACCTGATAGTTGTGAGGTGTATCAGTGTACCCCATAAATATTCCAACCTCTGCGGTCAGATCCAGCTTCTTTCTAGCATCCTTCGTCACATGCATGTAGACAGGTGAGCCAAAAATTCTCAGATGAGAAATATCAGGCCTCTTGCCAGAAAATGCCTCCTCCGGTGTACTAGCCATGATTGCGCAATAGAGGCAAGGCAATTGGCGGGGAGTTTTGAACCAGTAACCTGTTCAAAACTAAGCTAGATTGTGTGTGACTTTATGAGAAAGTACTGAGTACTTGTGAGGAGTATTGTACTTGTTTTGTTACATGATTTCTCCATTATAATATACACAATAGCTGCGGGGTTTTCAGCTATAGGCTTTCCCCATACATACCGAGTTAATGTGTGATTGATTTGATGTGAGATTGCTTCTGTTATTTCCGCATGTGACAATTAATTGTAGAAGAAGGTTATGTGTTATGTATGCAATTCGAAATTGATATATGACCAGGTTAATCTTCAGTGAATAAGTGATTTATTCAGCTAATTTCTACAAGGAATAGTACCTAGAGAACATAGGCATGAAGAAGGCACAATCAAGTGGATCGAAGTTGAAGGAGCAACAAGGTGCTCCTAGGGAGGGGAAAAATAAGAAGAAATGGGGAGAAGATAAAAATATGGCAGCCATGGAACATTAGTGCAAATATCTCAAATACCACTGAAACATTGACGACCATACATAGGAGAAGTGTTGGAAGTTCCATCCAAAGCTTAACCTGAAGGAAAAAAAGAAATACAATAAGAAGAAGAATATCATGGCCACTAATTCGAGTAACCAAGTTGAAAACATCTTTTATATGGATAAGAAGATTGTATGTACGTTAGTGTAGAAGGAGAATAATATGAGTAGCCTTAAGCAACAAGAAGAGAAGGAAATGACCAAACTCTTCCATATAAAGGTACATATCAAGAATACCAAGATTTATGTTTCGTTTGACTCGAGATAAAAATAAATTTCATTGCAGCAGAGCTGGTCAAGAAATTGGGATTGGAATTTTGTGATCATCCAAGCCCATATCCACTAGAATGGTTAAATAAGGATGCAGAGTTGAAGGTCACAAAACATTCCAAAATTATATTTTCCATAAGTGTTTATTTTATTGATGAAGTAGAACTAGATGTGGTTCCCCTTGATGTATGTGGATTCATGTTTGGGAGTCCATGCATGTGCATGTGAGATGCAATATTTATGCAGAGAGCCAATCAATATCAGCTTTTCAAGGATGGAAAATCATCACCATCAATGCACACAAAGGCAAGTTGAAAATTTCGTTGGTAAGTTCCAACCAAGGCAAGAAATTGATCAGTTCCTGCAAGAAGTATGTTTTATTGATTTTAAGAGAAAATTGATATGTAGAAGAGTTAGTAAGATGCATGAAATCCTTGGAGGGTTGTACTAAGAAACAAAAACAACAACTACAAGAGTTGTTGCATGCATATAGATATTTTTTTCGAGAGCCTAAAGGGTTACCACATGAGAGGGAAGTGGAGCACAAGATACAACTATTTTTGCACTCCCCATCACCAAACATTGGGTGGTACATATAATTTATTATAGAAGCAAGTGAGGTGAAAAACCAATTTCTGCAGAAACTGGAACATGGTGTCATTCGACCAAGTACATCACCATGTGGTTCACCCATCATCATTTTTCCAAAGAATGATGGGACTTGGTAGATGTGTATAGATTACAGGGCATTGAACAAAATCACGTTCAAGAATAGGTACCCCCTTCCCAAGATAGATGATTTGTTGGATCAGTTGTAGCAAGAAAAATACTTCACCAAGTTGGAATTAAAGTTTGTATATCACCAAGTTTTAGTTAGAGAAGAATATACCCAGAAGACCGCCTTCAAAAGCAGGAAAGGTTTGTATGAGTGATTAGTCGTGCCATTTGGCTTATGCAATGCACTAACTATGTTTATGGTAATGATGAATGATGTATTGCGCCCTTTTGTAGATTCATTTTTTTATTGTCTATTTGGATGATATATTCGTATACAATGATACCTGGTAGGAGAAATATCACATTTGATGTAGGTTCTAGAGACATTAAAGAAGTGCCAACTGCTAGAAAATATCAAGAAGTGTGAGTTTGCATAGAAATATTTGGTGTATTTGGGGTATGTGATAAGTGGAGGAGAGTTGAAGATAGATCCTTCCAATATGGAGGCTGTCATGGAATGGTTGGTTCCTACTAATGTTCATGAGGTCAGGAGTTTCATTTGGGTAGCACAATACCTGAGGAAATTCATAGCATCGCTTTCAATGGTAGCAGAACCACTACATGCCATAACATCAAGTGGAAAGAGTTTCCAGTGGCGAAAGCGCCAATAGAGGGTTTTCAAGGAGCTGAAGAAGAATATCACTCAAGTACCAATTCTAACATTACCAAAATTGCAACGTCCCTTTGAAGGGGAGACATATGCAAGTGGGTAGGCTATGGGAGCAGTATTGATGCACGTAGGAAGGCTTGTACGCTACCATTCTGAATTATTTCATGGGGAAGTTCTTAACTACCCTGCCTTTGATAAGAACCTTTATGACCTAGTGCAAGTTGTGAAGAAGTTGAAGCATTATTTGATGGGAAAGGAGACACTAATCCACATAGATCACCAGTGACTACAGTATCTGTAGGCCCGAAGTAATGTACAGTAGGCCAAGCATTGAAAGTGGATGGGGTTTCTACATTAGTTTCATTTAGTGATTAAGTGCAAAAAGGGAAGCAAAACAAGTTGGTCGACATGGTTTCAAGGCCACCCACACCAAATATCGTAGCTTTGGGAACTCTTATGCACATGGATCCATTCACCCAGGATGCATACAAAGAGGCATATTCAAATAATGAAGCCTTCAAGGAGGTATTTTAGTAGTTGTAGAGCCAGATTCATGTACACGATGGCAACAGAACCGTTGACTACGATCTCTAAGATGGGTTAATATAAAGGATGGATAAAATATGTGTTCCTAAAGGTGATTTAATTCAGTTGATTAGAGAGGCTCACACCTCCAAGGTTTTAAGGCACTTTTGTGTAGGGAATATTGTGGCCAACTTGCAGAGGTATGTGTATTGGACCAAGATGCAAGAAAAGGTAGCAAGGTTCGTAATAGGATGCATGATTTGTTATACAATTAAGCCTAGAAATAGGAAACTGGCTCTATATCCCCCCTTACCTATACCCACCCATCTTTGGGAACTCATTTACATGGACTTTGTGGGAAGTTTACCAACAACCAAGAAAGGACATGACTAGTTGTTTGTGGTGGTTGACAAGTTCAGAAAGATATGTGTTTTGATGCCCTATAAGAATGCCATCAGTGGGAAAGAAGCAACAAACGCGTTCTTTGGAAATGCCTAGGTACATTTTGGGATACCAAGGAGAATCGTTTGAGACAAGGACACAAGATTTCTCAGTGCATTTTGGAATAAATTATAGGAGAATATGAACATGAAGCTGAAGACATCTACAACATTCCATCCACAAACATATGGGAAGACATAAGTATTCAATATTACTTTGGGAATATTTTGATGGGATACAACTAGAAGCGTACAAATACTTGAGATGAAAATATGGTATATTTACAACATTCTTACAACAAAGTAGTCCACACTTCTACAAGAATTTCCCCATTTGAAACTTGTTTTGGATATGTGTTGCCTTCACCTTTGGACATTACATATGGGTAGCAAGGAGGAGTGAGGGAATATATTATAGGAGACACCTTAAGGGATAAATTTTTTCTAGAAAATATCAGGTAGATCCATATATCAATACAAGAGAAACTGCAGAAGTCATAAGATAAATATAAGGCCAGACATGATCAATATAGAACAGAGAAATATTTCAAGATGGGAGACAGAGTATGGCTACAGTTGAACAAGGAGAGGCTACATGGGCTTGGTAATAAAATCAAGGCTTTGTGAAATGGTCCCTTCAAGATACTGGAAAATGTGGGTGATAATTCCTATTGACTCAATTTACAGCCATACATGTGAATTTACTCAATTGTGAATGTAGAGAATTTAAAACTATATGAGCCTTCCATACCAGATCAGGAAGAGGAATAGTTCCTATCTTCCATGGAGGATTTGGAACCAGATGCTCGGGCAGAGTTGAAAGAACATACAATTTTTCATAATAGGTACAAAACTACAAGACAAAGGATACATGACCTTTGGCAGATTAGGTTGAAAGGACAAATTCCAAGCAAAAATAAATGGTACACAAGAGAGAAGGTGGAGGAAAATTTTCCTTACCTCATTCAATAGAAGATTTTGGGGACAAAAATCCTTCAAAAATGGGGAGGTGTGATCTGTATTGGATCATTATATTGATTTTCATCCATCTTGATGCTTTCAAAGTGGAAAAAGTGGAGGAATCAGCTCTTAGGACCAATTTACCAGTGGGGCCCAATTTGGAAATTTTGGATTTGAAACCTTCCGAGAGAATTTTGAGGCGTCAAACAACATTTTTTGGGGGTGAAAAATTACCAATTTATCAAAAAAGCCTTTTTTTTCCAATTCTTCACACATATACCTTTCTAACAATGTAAGAATTGTTTCAATCAGAGTCCATATGCGAAATTTATGCCACTAAGAAGTTTACCTTCCTATTTTCACTACCATAATTTGAGAGGATGTTGTGCCAGCCCCCATTATTCATGAAAAAGGGGCTAGCCACATGATTATGATGAAGAATACTCTATAATATTATATATTGTAATTATGGTTAAGAGTTGAGGTATTCAAACCTAACCACTAGTAGGCTATTAGGTTGTGTTATAACTGAGCCACAAGGAGGAAAAGGGGTTACATTATTTTGAGTGCATTTGTTCCATAGCTAAGCAAAAATATTCGAGAGGGATAGGAGATATAGCACACAAATAGGATTTGTGCACTGCAGTAGCCCACATGCCACAGGCCATACTTCTTTGTACTTGCGTACATTATCTATTTAGAGAAATTGAGTAGAGTGGCCTCACCTTCCATATGAGTTTTTTCCCGAAAGGTTTTCCCATGTCATATCTTGTGTCAAATGTGTGTGTGATATTTTATTTTACTTCTCTCTGTTTTCTGCATATTTTTAAATTGCATGCATACAATATTAACATTCATCTACAAATCTATAAATCTAATGAGATATAAAATGATAATAGTATATATTTTGGGATTTTTAATTATAAATATATCATATTTATTGTGATGAACTATCTAGCGGAATATCAATGGCAGTTTATAGATCACCAACCAATGGATTATACCCTTGTCCCTTTTATGATATCCACTCAGGCTCAATTGACCCCTACCAAATTTGAATAAGGAGGTGTCATGAGGGGAAAATTTAAGGATATTGGAGGCACCAATAGCTCTAGATAGACTATGCCCAACCAAACCACTACACCTAGAGTCATACTCACATCTTTTTTATGTGACCTATATATCCATGCAACCAATAATTATCTTATGCTCTAGGAGTTAAAGGGTCTTTCTAACATTGACGATTTGGAACATATTTTGATTGTGAGGTGGAATTACTAGTTGAGGGTTGAGGTGGTTTGACCTCTGGAATCCCAGGTTTGGTTTTGTTTGGTTTATTCCATGATATCCCATATTCACACTTGGAATATGGCACTGGTTTGATTGTCTAAAAGAGATATTTGGTTCAACCCAATCTATGGTCGAGTGGTACGTGGAATTCCCTGGCTTGGTTGGTAATTTCCTATGTTAAAATGAGACATTTTCCTATGGTGACTTGTGAGTATAAGCATTGATTATCATGGTAATCTTATGGTTGTTTCTCCCTTATTTATATATTGGTTATTTTATAGTTATATTTTATTTATCTTATGTGTATCTTCTATGGATCATGTCATGAATTGTTTAGCTATTGATCAATTGATGAATGAATGGACTAATAAATGTGATTGCAACTATGTGGAGAGGGCATCAGGCCTTCTCGGTGATTCTCAGATGAAGCTCATATTTTTATGATTAGATATCCATTCATGACATGTAGCTTACATGTTTTCCATGTGTTTGACGAAATGCCTAGGTTGTTATGGTCAGTCTAGGTCAAGTTTTTGAGTTGATATTGAATTTTTAGATTTGTTTCCATGTTATATATCATTCTGTAAAGTCTCGGGAATTTATGGGTAGTGGTTAGGAGGTAAGCCTGAAAAGGTGGCACTGATCCTGAGACTGCATGCTCATATTTGGAGAAATTGGGTTGAAACCGTATGGATGTAGTGTTGTGCATGTGGTTGGAGGCTTCCAATCGCATGGAGACCTTATTCTGGATGCACTTGTGGTCCTAGGTCAGATAAAAAGGGATACAACTAAGTGTTTGGCAACCTTGGGTGATTTTTTAGCCTCTAAGTGACCTATAGCCCCTATGCAATGTTGTCAGTTGTCAGTTTGTCATCAGTAGTCGGCCCCACTTCCTTAATTGGAAATAGGAGGTTAGGTCATGTCATAGTATCTCTTCCACTCATGTTTACCGTGATAGGGCAGTGAAACTGGGTAAATGTGAGAGGGGTGGTTACAGATTGGTATCAAAGCTCCCAAGTTCAAGACTTGGACTAGATGGGTGGAATGTGTATGCCATGCATGCATGCCAGTCATGTAGGTGTTTAGTATGCATGCATTTTGATAGTCATTGTTGTAGTTGTGTCATAACGTAGAGGTTGATGATGTTGATATTGAGACAATTGATATGTTGATTTCATTATATATACATATGTTGTACTAATCCGGATTGATCTTGTAGATGAGATAGCCTCCCCTGAACTTCACTAAATTATGTTGATTGTGTTTATATTTGGTTATCTAACATGGTATATTTACAGGAAGAAGAAGACCAATATTACTAGAAAAATTGTGGACTATAGTTCACGTGATTCTCCATACAAATGAAATGGACAACATGGTGATGAGTACTTCATTGAAATAGTAGATACATTGAGAAGTTTAAGGGAAGAGATCAGAAGTTATAAGATGGATAATTACAAGAACATTCAGTCATACGAAAGACTTTCCAGAGCACAGGAGAAGCAAGAATAGGTTAATACAGTCATCCTTTAGAGTCTATCAGATTTTCAAAGATAGGGACTACTTAGGATCGGTCATGGATCGGAGGAAAATTATAATGGGGCATATGGCAGTAGGTCTCAATCAGGATATGGGTTTAACAGGTATGATACAGTCAGAGATGGTAGGTTATTGGATACACCTGACATGAGGGGTAATGACTGAGGGTTCTATTCTAGTTCTGGTTCAGAGAGACAGCATCATCATCACCTTCACCATCCGTATAGGAGGAGTGAGAAGGATTACTTTCTAGAGGGGTTCAAGAAATAAAAACCTCCTACATTTGATGGAGAAATGAAGAAAGAATAGGATGTAGAAGCTTGGTTAAATGGGATGAACAATTTTTCTAGATTGTATTATTATTTAGAAAATATGAAGTTTCGGATAACTACTTTCAGTATTAAAGGAAAAGAAGACATTTGGTTGGAAGATGTGAAGAATGTTAAAGGCATTCAAGAAGAGAATTTAATTTGGAGTGAGTTTGAGATACTTTTCAAGAAGAAGTATCTATCTAAAAGATATTATGATAACAAGGCAAAGGAATTTTATGAGCTAAATATGGGATCTATAATCGATGAGGAGTATACTAGTAGATTCTTGGATTTGTTGAGATATATGCCTTATCTCAAGGAGGAGAAAGAAAAGATTCAGAGATTCATTAGTGGGTTGTCGATATCATTCAAAGACAAGATTGAGATTGATGATCCTAGATCACTAGAGGAAACCATCATAAAGTTGAAGCACTATTATGAGCAATCAAATCGCAAGACCGAGTCTAAGCAAGATTGGAAACGTAATGAGAATAATAAAGGAAAGTTGGATAAGAAGCAAGCAAGACCTCACAATACATGTAACAAAGAGAATGCAATGTCTTACAAGAAATGAAATATAGTTGACAGAGGACGGGGATTTCAGTTTTAGGAGCATAACAAGGGTGATGGCAGAAGCCCTTGTAGTGTTGGAATTTTGGCAAGGATCATGGTAGGAGAGATTATCCACAACATAAATGTGGAAAACCGCAAATTCATAGTTATCAAGAGTCACGGGAATTTTGGGATGTTAGACATAGTATTCCTTAGATTTATGTAGCATTGGATAATAGGTAGGTTGATCATCAGGCATCTATTATAAAGATGGAAGGTAAGCTTTGTGATCAAGTTGTTTCTATTTTGACTAACCATATATCTAACCATATTTATATCAATCCTGACCTGGTGGATAAGTGTTACTTTAATAAAGAAGTGCATGCAGAGTCTTGGTTGGTGCAGTTGGATACAGGTACTAAGAAAAGAGTTCATCGTTCGATAATATCTTGTGCATTTGAGTTCAATAGTATGTCTACATCAGCGCATCTAAATGTGCTTCCTTTGGGATCATAAAGTATGTTGTTGGGTATGGATTTGTTATACATTCACAGTAATAAAGTGGATTTCTATGATAAGGCTATTGAGTGATTGGATGATGATGTACAGAAGAGAATCGTGCATCGTAAGAAGAATCCTACATTAGTGAGAATGATTGCGGCTATGCAAGAAAAGCGCGGTTAAGGGAAAGGGTGTGTATTTTCTACAGATCATATTTCCAGTGACAAAGGAAAGGATGTTGAGGATGCAGAAGTCTTTAAGAGGTATTTGGTTTTGTATTAGTTTCAGGATTTGTTTTCAGTAGAGATATTAGAGTTATTGCCTCATAGGGAAGTGGATTTTTCTACTGAGTTGATGTCGGGAGCAGCACCAGTATCGAAGGAACATTATAGGATTATCACTCCATAGTTAGTGGAATTGAAGTTGAAGTTGAAGAAAATGCTTGATAAGGAATACATTGGGTCAAGTGTGTCACCTTGGGGTGTATCAGTGTTGTTTTTGAAGAAGAAAGATGGTACTCTCAGGTTGTGTATTGATTGTAAGAAGTTGAACAAGGTGAAAATTAAGAATAGGTACCCTTTCTCATGGATTGATGACTTGTTTTACCAGTTGAAGGGAGCAACAGTGTTCTCAAAGATCAATTTGAGATCAGGATATCATTAGGTATGCATCAAAAAATAGGACATCTACTAGATTGATTTCCAGACCAGGTATGGGCTTCCTTTTAGTTTGACTTATGCTTCAAATACTTTCGTGTGTTTGATGAATAGTGTGTTGCATCCTTATCTGGATAAGTTTGTGATAATATTTGTTGATGGCATATTGATATATTCTAAGAATGAGGAATGGAATGAATAACATCTAGTAGTAGTGTCGAAATTGCGTACAAAACAATAGTTTTATTCCAAGGTTAGTAAATCCAGTTTCTTTCAGACAAAAATTCATTACTTAGGGCATGTGGTTTCCAAGGAAGGTATAGCAGTGGACCCATAAAAGATCAGAGCTATCATGGAGTGGGAAACTCCTAAGAATATGGATGAGGTCATATAATTCATGGGGTTAGCAGATTATTATAGGAGGTTCATCAGGAACTTCTCATGGATTTCCTATCCTATTAAATATTTGCAGTGAAAAGGGAAGAAGATTCAATGGACATAGAAATCTATAGCTAGTTTTTAGTAGTTGAAGTAGTTGTATACAAATGCTCTGGTCTTGAAGATTGCAGATCCAGATAAAGAGTTTGTGGTATGTACAGATGCTTTAAAGAGGTGACTTTGTGGAGTCCTCATGCATGAAGGAAAAGTATTATGCTATGAGTCAAGGAAATTGAATGAGCATGAACAAAACTACATGACACATGATCTTGAGTTGGCAGTAATCACTCATGCATTAAAGATGTGGAGACACTACCTTCTTGGAAGTCATTTTATTCTTATGAATGATCATACTGGACCAAGGTACTTGTTTGACCAACCTAATATAAATGTCCGGCAAGCTAGGTGGTTGGCTACACTTAGTGAGTTTGAATTCGAGATCAGGTGAATTAAGGGTAAAGAGAATATGGTTGCAGATTATCTAAGCATAAGAGTGTAGGGAAATCACATTGCAGCTATGAGTTAATATGGGACAGATTTACGAGATAAAATATTACAATCAGGACAATGGGATGAGTGGTACCAACAACTGAGGCACAGGTTACAACAGCAGGGTGCAGGTGAACAGGATGTGGATTATCATCTCACGGCAGATGGTTTGATCATATTTAGGGATAGGATCTATGTGTTGAAAAAAAGTGAGCTCAAGAATCTTATCTTGAGGGAATTTCATGTTAAGTCGTATTCAGGTCACCTGGGATATCAGAAGACATTGAGAGTAGTTAATAATTTCTCCATTGGCCGAACTTGAAGAAAGAGGTGGCAAAGTTTATTTCAAGATGTTTGGATTGTTAGTAGGTAAAATCATAATGTAAGCATCCAGGTGGTTTATTGCAGTCGATTCCAATTCCATAGTGGAAATTGGAGGTCATTTCCATGGACTTAATTACAAGCTTATTGAGGACATATAGACAACATGATTCTATTATGGTTTTGGTTGACAGGGTTACTAAGGTAGCTCACTTCATTCCAGGGAAGTATAAGAATTCATCTAGTGAAGTAGCTCAGGTTTTTATTAGGGAGATAGTGAGGTTACATGGGATTCCAAGGAATATTTTGTCAAACAGAGATGCCAAGTTCACTTCCATGTTTTGGAAAGAGTTGTTTGTAGGTTTGGGTACATATTTGGCCTTCAGTATAACTTATAATCCACATACAGATGGACAGATAGAGAGGTTTAACAAGGTTCTTAAGGACATGTTGAGAATGTATGTTAAGGACCAATAGAGGAAGTGGGAAGAGTATCTTCCACTGGTGAATTTTGCGTACAATAATGGGTATCAAGAATCTTTGAAGATAAGTCTGTTTGAGGAAATTTATGGGCCGAGTTGTAATTCTCCCATTAGTTGGAGTGATATAGTGAACAGGGTATTGATTGTATAGTACATGTAGTTAGAGACGGAATAATAAATGTAGGTTGTCAATAAAAATATAAAGGCAGCACATGATAAACAAAAGAGTTATGCAGATAAACACGGGTATTTACAGAGTTTCAAGTTGGATAACATGTGTACATGTGCATCAAGCCCAGGAAGAGCTCCTTGAGAATTGTATCATGTGTCAAGTTGGAACCTCAGTATTGCGAGCCTTTTGAGATACTTGAGAGGATTGGACCAATGGCCTACCGACTTGCACTACCTCTGATAGTGAAATTCCATTATGTTTTCCATGCTTCGTTGCTTTAAAAGTATGTGAAATATTTTGATCATGTGATTGAATGGTTTGTATTGCAAGTGGATCCAAAAGGTGAATTCCAGTCAGAACCTCAGTTCATTTTGTAGCGAAAGATGCTCATGCTCTGAAATCGAGCAATCAAGCAAGTTAAAGTGTAGTGGAAGCACTTTGGGCCTGATGAAGCTACATGGGAGGTGGTTGATCAGATGCGGGATATGTATCCTTCTCTATTCATTGGTTGGGTGGATGTGCTTTGATATATGTTTTGATGTTTTGTTTTTGTTATGTCTATATATACATATGTATGTAAATAAGGTATCAAGTTGTGTTATAAATCTCCAATAAGCAGTATGGTGTTCATGGTATGTTGGTTATGTATCCAGTAGTACGATATGATGTAAATTCCGCAACGAGCTGTGTTATAAAGATCCATGGGAAGCATGTGTTTTTCTAGTTTATAAGTGTCATTGAACATTGATAGCTTAGGTAAAGATCGATCTGGTTGGTGTTAGTGATGTCCAACCGTGTGGTGGAATCACTGGTAGAGGTTTGAGGTGGTTTGGCCTCTGGAATCCCTAGTTTGGTTTTGTTTGGTTTATTCCATGAGATCCCACATTCATTCTTGGAATATGGCTTGGGGGTGATTTCCTAAAAGAGAGATTTGGTTCAACCCAATCTATGGTCGGGTGGTACACGGATGTCCCTGGATTGGTTGGTACTTTCCTATGTTAATATGAGACATTTTGCAAAGGTGATTTATGAGTATATGCATTGATTATAATGGTAATATTATGGTTTTTTAGCCAATGTTTATATATTGGTTATTTTGTGGTTATATGTTATTTATTTTATGTGTATCTTATATGGTTCATGTCATGAATTGTTTATTTATTGATCAGATGATGAATGAATGGAATAATAAATATGATTGTAGCTATGAGGAGAGGGCATGGGGACTTCTGGGTGATTCTTAGATGAATCTCAAACTTTTATGATCATATATGCATTCATGACCCGTAGCTTACATATTTCCATGTGTTTGATGAAATTCCTAGGTTTGTAAGGTCATTCTAGGTCAATTTTCTGAGTTGATATTGAATTTTTAGCTTTTTTCATCTTAGATATGATTCTGGAAAGTCTCTGGAATTCATGGGCAGTGGTTAGGAGTCAAGCCTGAAAAGGTGGCACTGATCTCGAGACTGCATGCTCAGAACTGGAGAAATTAGGTTGAAACTGCATGGATGTAGTATTGTGCATGTGGTTGGAGGCTTCCAACTACATGGAGACCCTTTTTTGGATGCAGTTGTGGTCCTAGGTTAGATAAAAAGGGCTACAGCTAAGTGTTTGGCCACCTGGGGTGATTTTTCAGCCTCTAAGTGACCTATAGCCCCTCTGTAATGTTGTGAGTTGTCAGTTTTTCATCGGTAATCGGCCCCAATTCATTAATTGGACCTATGAGGTCAAGTCATGTCATAATAGATCTTCCTCTCATGTTTACCCCAATAGGTCGGTGAAACTGGGTAAATATGGGAGGAGTGGTTACAACAGGGTAGATGAATGTTATGGTCTTTATATATGCTAGCTCTTTGAGTCTAAATCAACGCGTAGTGCAAGTAAAACTCAACCATTATGGGCTACTCCCACGGCTTGACATGTTGTATTTCCATTGTGTATGTTGTTGTACTTACTTATAATTAGACTTAGAATTGGAGATTAGGCCTCCAAAGCCCAATATTTGTTTTTGTTTGCATAGGTTTTTTTTTAATTTTAAATAAATTATTTTAATAAAAATATATAACAATATTTATATAAAATAAAATGTATCTAAATTTTAAAATTATAATTAAAAATACCCCAACAATTTGATACGAGGCATTGTCATGAGAAATTTGTATATGCCGTGTGGTTATCCCAACGAAAAATTGAAAGATTTTGAAAAAATTTGTAACATTTTAAGGGGATCGGAAAATTTTACAACATTGGCTCCAACTAGGGATTGCTTCTCCCTGTGGGATGAAAATAACTGGTAGACCATGTTCCTTGAGTGTTGGGCATGGAGTAATTCCATAAAACCTGTAATTTGAAACTGCATATGCAAACTAAAATCATATACTGCATACCTATAACATGTAATCTAAAATCTACAATATGTAAATTTCTTGTTCAACTTGTTTGTCCAGACCTTCAACCCTGCTACATTCTTCAAAATCTAAAACTAAAACTACTAAAAATGAACACTTCATCTACTAAAAACTGAAAGTGGAAACCATATTGAAACAACTATTAATTTACTGCACACTTATGCTAAAAATCATTGTTTTTACAAAATAAATTAATCCATAAACTATACACAAACCATTGATCTACTACACATTGAATGGTGAAAGAAATATTATTTAATTTCACACTTATACTTTACTTAGATCAAATTAGCATTGTTAATTGAAATCATGCTTCCAATGCAACATGTGAGCATTGGATTAACTGACAAACATCCCTGTATGCAGTTGAAAACTTGAGAAATATTTACAATATGAAACACAACCTCTATAAGAAATTGATACTTACGATTGAACGAAAGCTTCATCCTCTGTTGATATTTGAATTATCTGACCTCCATCAAGAGGAATAAAGATATGTTGTTGAATGCAACCATCACCAATCCTTGAGCTAACACAATAGTGAATGGAGATGACATTTGGAACCAATGAAATATGTAACCCAGTAGAAATGCCAAATAGACAAAGTGGAACCGCTAGGTGAAATAAATCCAACCAATATCAAATTCCTAATCCTTTTTCACCAACAAGGAATAGAACTAATCTTGATCATTCTCAGGGGAAATATTTATTCATTACTTCACTCCCCAACAATGATGTCAAATGTTGTAATGTTTCTTGAAGTTGGTTCTTGGTTGTGAAACTGTGTCGAGAAAGGAACTCAACCAATATTTAGGTTCGAAATGACCTCAAACTAGAGGGGGTTCCCTCAAATGTTACAAGGATTTTTAATGTTGTTCATTGTCACTAAACAATAGCCTGTGAAGAACAATGGCTAGATCTAGGTCTTTTTTATATATGTGTTTGTTGTTGAGTCACAAATCTCTACTCACAAACAAATCCCTCTCTTGCAGAGACATTATCAAAGTTCCAATGTTCAACTATGGTAGAATAACATGACTTGAAATTTTTTAATGGATGAATGGAGGAGAAATTATAGAATTAGATATCCTCAATGAATATATAATTATCTAATTAAGAACTGAAGCGTGTAGAAGGATCTCTAAAACAAACAAGAATACATTTAATAATTTTTATAAAAGCAAAAATTTATTAATTTAGAGGGATCAACAGTGACACACTGTCACCATGATCTACTCAGTAAAGAAAATAAATTTGTGGTGGGTTTTCAGGGAGGTTGATATTCAAGCTAGCCCTGTCCAATGTTCTATACAACTCAAACATATGCAAAAAAATATATGTAATACTGGAAGCATAAACATGTGAACAATTTTTGTCATAAAACTGAAGCCAAAAACCATCAATATTAACTCTCTATAACAACAAACTTTACAAATAAATCTCAGGGTTTTGGCATCAAAATCCAACCCTTTTACAATTAAAATGAAATCATATATAGAAAATTATAGTTCTCCAACTATTGCAAGCTTTCGAGCATAAAAATATTAATAATACACTAAAAATGATATCTAATTTGTTACAAAGTTTCTGGAAACAAAATCAAATAAAGACTAAATCTAAAACTAAATCTAAATATGGTGCAATGTGTCTTGAATGGCTGAAAATGCAGTTAAATTCCTTTGAAATAGAAATTCTTTTCCACTTGTCTTCTCTAGATGACTTTAACTATTGGGTTCTCAGCTTGAAATTTGGAAGCAATCTTCTGCATGTTGAGCTTCTACCATAAGTCTCCAATTATTCCATGATTGTTATTTTTTCATATACTCAAATTTTGAGATTTGTCTTTTGTTCATAATTCTCTAATACTTTTTTATTTGGATGTCCAAATGTTGCCTACAATAATTGATTGAATTCCTGAAAAAATTGGATTTGGATCTAATCTTCTACATGGATAATTTAGACCCCAGGTTGTCAGATGTTCTTGAAATCTTGGAATTACTTCAAAGTATCTTGAATCTTGAAGGCTTATTGATTCAAATATTTTAGATTTGGAATAATCTTCAATCTACTGATGCTTTGCCTTGAAATTTGAAGTTTGTTGAAGCTTCTCCTGGAAATCTTTCAACTATCCTTAAATATTGGTCAACTCTGCCACTCATGTCAACCAGCAATCCCTTTGACTACTATTTTTAAGTCCAAGGTCTGGAAATAATCTCATGTGTGCTTATATATTTCCCAATAGTGTATTAAGGAATTATTTGCATCTTAAATTTTTGACATGAAAATTAAAACCATTGAGGACCTTTTATTATGCAGGTGAAAACCAAACCATATGTTGATCTCTCTTCCCACGATATTCGACTTATACTATTATCAGTGAATTAAATTCATAAATCATTTTATAAATCTTCAAGGAAGTATGATTTAGAGTTTATGTAACCTGCATTGGAGTAGTAGTTTCTCAAATTAAGGTTCTTTCTTGGTTATGAATTTAAAAATTTTCATTATTTGAGATGATGGAAAACCCTCAAAACTGGTCCACATGTTATATAAACATTTATCTTCATTGCAACTTCAATTTGAAATATGTGTTATGTTTCCTCTGTCTCTTCAGTGAATATTGTTTGTTGTAAACTGGAGCATGTGTTATATTTCACTGAGTGGCCTACAGTTTCTTTGCAACCAAAGATGCTACCAGATTCTCATCACTTTAATGTTTAGATCTGACTTATCTTGTTGCTTGGTAATTATTCCCTTTGAAAATATCTCCTCTTTAACAATAAAAAAAAAAATGCATTTTTATCTTCACTTCAATCCAAATGTAGCCTGAATCTTTTCTCATATTCTTACCTTTCATCATTTTCCTTGATTTTTTTCCATTGTCCTAACATTTGGCTAGAGCACATATGTTTTGTGGTTGTGATTCAAGAAGATATTCAGCAATATCTTTTCTTAGCCCTACATTTCCATGAATTCCGCAAACATCAAGAAATATCTCTCATATCAAAACATCGAGATCACATAGAATTTATTTAATTATCTCCCTTGCCTCATCCAAACACCATGTCACCTCCAATAATTTCAATGTTTATGCCATGATCTTGGCTAGTAAAATCGAAATACCAGCAGTTTGTAACCACAAGGCCACATTACATTCAACTATTTTCATACATCATGTTCTCTATATTTCCACATTCAACCTACATGCCAATTGTTATCACTCTAATAATTCTCAAAGTTGTGAGATTTTTATTTATTGTTTAAATAATATTAGAGGTAACCACAAACCTACTTTCAAGATTTAGGATCTAGCCTTCCTAAGGCTCAGAGAGGGCTCTCTCTATATGGTTTAACTTTGTTTTTATATATGATCTTAGGCTAGTTATATGGGGCAATTAGGTTTTGATATTTGGTTTGGTTTCGTGGGAAGAATCACTTAATGAGATGGATAGATATAGATCTATTTTTCCATTGGGAAAATGGAGTCAATATGTCAAGCAGATAGGTCAGGATCAAGGTCTAAAGTCAAATATTTTCAAGGCAAGATAGTAGAGTCACTCAAGATATTTGAGGCTGATTTGTGAAGTGGTTCAATCGGGATAAAGAGCAATCAAGGATTCTTTGATCTAGATAAGGAGTGAATATGAAAGAGGTCATTCGAAAGAGGGAGAAATTAAGGGTTCCCTACTCTGGAAATAAATAAAAAAACATCAAAATGAAAACCGGTAAATAACAGAGTGCTTTTAACAAATTCTGATATATCACTTCTTGATTTCACATTAAAATTTAGAACACATTTATGTATGAATGATAGACATAAGAAGATTTAAAAATAACAGTAGAAAGTACTTCACTTGATTAGCCCAACACATGAATCCTGAAACATGATGCTTTATTGATTTGATCCAGCCTGTTGACTTGAAACTTGGTACAAAATCCCTTTAGGTACAAAAATATTGACTATAGAAATCTTCAGCAATTTATTCCACAATAATACTTCAAAGAGTGAAGTATTTATACAAAATGTAATACAAAATATCCTAGAATACTCATAGGATTTTTCTAAGGAAAATAAAATATCTCTTACAAAATATAGTGACAGCTGCTTAACAACTTGCAAGTTGTCCTACTTATTCAAATAAAATAGAAATGCAGTTTGGATTTGGGTGCAGTGGGCTATTGTGTTGTCTTCAACGCTGGAAAAAATATCTTCAATATGTTTTGAAACTCTATCTTCTCATATGATACTCTTTTTATGATACACTTTAACCACTGATACTCTTTCATCTATTGTAGGAATGTTTTACTGCTGTAAAAATCTGTATTTACTGTGCAAAAACAACATTCTGTTTTTTCCTCCTCTTTCACTGTAATTTTTTTTTTCTATAGTAAATCAGTAATCTTTTGCCAAAATTATTCATCAGGTAACTTGATCTTGGTAATTTTTCTGTAATTCTCATTAGCCTCTGTGTATCTAACAAAGGTTGGTTTGACCACAAAGAGATGTTTTATTTCATGTTGTAAATAAAACAAATCTTCAATTCTTTTGTGCAACACTTTTCCTGTAGGTACTCCTTGCCAATCTGCCTTGTTTACTTGTTCTTTGGAAAAATCTCTGATCTTCTTGTTGTAATCCTCTTGCTTCATTATTTTATCATTTATAACAAGAAGTTTTGGCAAGCCTTTTTGCCTCAATATCTCAAACTTTACCATAAATCTAGTTATGGCCAAATCCATGTCTTGACACTTCTCTTCTAGCTGCTTCATCAACTTTTTCTTTGAAATTACCTTTCTCACTTCAAGAATTGTTTCTGTTCTATCAGTTATCCCTATCTCATCCAATTCTTGTTTGTTTTTGGTGTTGAGAAACTTGATTATTTTTTGGGCCTCTTCAGGTTTGGCACCAAGCTCTTCCTTTGTCTTCACAATTTCTTCTTTGCAACTTTAAGCAAGTCCTTTTGTTCATAAATTACCTGAATGGAAGGCCAAGTATCATTGATTGACTCAATGATCTTGGACCACAACTAGTTTTTTATGTAACCCATTAGTTCTTTCAAATTTAACTTTGCTTCAACCTTCTTAAGATGCTCACGTAACCTTTTGGCTTTCTGTTCCTCTGTTTTAGCATTGATTTCAGCTAATTTCTTAGCATCTTCCAAGTTCTTTATTTTTTCTTTCAACCTATTGATCTCATTATTCTGAATTGGCATATCTTCCATAGCTTTAATGAGCCTACTTGCCTCATTTGTTTGTTGCACTACTGAAGTAGATGATTCTATAGCATAAGTAGTGGAAGAAGTCATTGGCACAGTTGTGGCCAATGGGAATTTTGGTGCCAAATCCTCTACTAAAGTTGAAGGAATTGTTGCAATTACCATGGGGATGACTGTAGGAGGAACACTTTGAGTTTTTGTAGCTTCTCTCTCTTGGATAAGTTTGTCCATTTCTATCTCCATTTCCTTAATTTGTGTTTTCATTTGGAGTATGAGACTCATCATCTCATCTTTCTGATTTTCCTCTTGCACAATTTCTTTTGCCTGTGGATGTTCTGTTGGAGGCAGTTTTAATTTCTTTCTAAGTGCTGCAATGTCAGCATTTTTCTTTTTCACCAATTCTTCTGCAGCCTTTACATTAGCAGGGTCATACCCTACCTCAATCACCACTTCTTCTAAAGACTTAATTCTAGTGTCTTTAGCATAAGAGGAATCTTTTTCAAACCTATTTTGATCTCTCAAATTGGTTATAGTGTTCTGAAGTTTTTGGGCACTCATTTCCTTTGTCGTCATAGTAGAATAAAGCATTTCAGAGCTTTGCTTATGAAACTCAATTTGATCTGAGGGGTGAATGCTTTATATTGGTACTTCAAAGTCAAATTTCTTGTAGTCTGCTACTGTTGTAGGTTTAGGCACTGTTGGCTATAGAACTGTCATAAGAAATTTCTTGTTTGTATAGTCAAAGGCTAAGAGTAGCCTATTTTGATTTCCTGGAGTCTACTTTAGATACTGTGAATAAATCTCATTTTTTAACTCTTCATTCTTGGCCTTTATTTCTTTATATTTCTCTTTGACATCACTGTATGTATTCTTTGCTTGCTATGATGAAGATGAATCCATGCTTTACTATTTTTCAATCATCTGAGTGTCTGAAGTATATTTTTCTTTCTCATTCTCAATAACTGTAGCAGCATCTATGTTCTTCTCTGGGTTTCTTCATCTAGCACCTCAATTGTTACTTTTTCCTTGTTTACTGGATTGAGTTTAGGTTTCTTATTATATATGATTTTGAATCTGGTCTCTTTTTTCTTTTCAGTTGTGTATGTGCCTTCTTCTAGTCTTCAAGGTGTGACTAGTATCACCCTGTTTGACTGTTTCCATCAAATTATTGTCCAGCCATTCTGTTTGATTGGAAAATTGTCCAATCTCAAGCCTTTTATCATGGATATAAGGGGTTAATTTTCATTTTACCCTCATCTTACTGAGTATTCCATGAGGATCATAATTTCACAAGAAACTTTCTTCAAATTTATATTCCAGCAACTGTTTTGTTGCCTCTACACCTGCTTCCATGTGATTACAAATGAAAGGACCCACCTAGTTCTTTAATTTGAATTGAGTCTTCTTTTTAGCAGCCAAGAAGTTGATAGAGTCTGAGTTTAGGATTTGTCTTATGTAATCTAAGGAAAAAACTCTCATTGGCAAGTATTTTGGCAATTTATAGGGAAAAAGGTTTGACCCATAGACTCTAATCTCTGTGTGATTTTGGTAAAGGTACCAATCTCCAGTTTTGCTTTGCTCTGACAGCTATAAAACTTTCTTTATCTCATTACTTATCCTTGGTTGTACACTATTTGTAAGCATGTTTATCAATGGATGAACAAAACAATCTATGAAATCCACATAAGTGAATTCTGTTGATTCTTTTCTGATTAGAGAAGTCCAGAAAATGACTGACAATGGATTACCTTCTACATCCAATTTCTAAAGGTTTATTGGGAATTTATCTACTTGGAAGTAAAGGAACATGTGAAAGAGGAAGGATGAATATCTGAAAACTCCTCCAGTGGGAAATTTCACAAGTTGATCATGGATACTATCAGCTATTTATTCAGCATAGTTATAAATGAAAGAAGGAGGTTGACCAGGCACAAAAGTGGATAGAAAACCAATAATAGACTCATCAGTGTGCTCATCAATAAAATAACCAAGAATAAAGGACAACATTGAAATAACATGCCTTGATCCTTCAGGAAATTTGGAAGATGAATAGGGAGTATTTATCTTTGGGATTTCAACATACGAAGGCATGAATGTTTGGAAGATCTGAAATTTCTTAGGAAAATATAACTCAATATAAAGCTTTGTAAGAGTTTCTATGGATAATGGAACTTCATTGGGATCTGGTTTTAGCTGAAGCATTAGGAAAAACCTACTCTGCAGTAATAGTGAATAATACTTCTTTGTTAGCATCAACCATAGCTCTTTGGTCAGGGGAATAGTAGGTTTGACATAGCCTAATGACTTCTAGACACTGATGAGTATGTGGAACTACATATTTTGGTAAATTGGACTCCCAAATATGAACTTCATCTCCCTGATCTAAGGATTTTTCTAAACTCCAGCAGTGGAGATCTAGAAGATTGAATTCTATTACTAGATCTGTTATTTTGTAATCAACATCAGCTAAGGGTGTATGCTTAACATCTACAACAGGAGGTTGTAATGGATTTATGACAATGGTGCTTTTAGAAGCCATTTCTGGGTTTAATTTTGACAATTTTAGCCTTCTGAATGTTAAAAACTATGTTTTTAGGCTTTTTATACTCTTCTGTAAGCTTAAACTATTTACAGAAGGTATTTTTGGTTTGACAGATGTCTCTTTGAATAGCAATAGGTAAACTCTAGTTTTCTATGCTTCAAATATTCAATTAAGTTCCAAAATTAATCTTCAAATCTTCTTACAGACTCAGAAAAGGTTCAATAAGGGTTTTCAGTTCATTTCTTGGGTAAAATAAACCTAAAACAGTTTAATCCCTACATAGAGGGATTCTGAGTATTTGCAAAGGGTTTTTGAGTCATTCAGAGGTTCTCTAAGGTCTGCAAAAATGCTTAACTATCTTCAAAAAAAAATATAAACAAGTTATAGTATTCGAAACTGTGGTTTATTAGGGTTTCTACATAAAATACTTTCTTTGAAGGAAATTTAGGTATTTCTGTAGACAAACAGGATTTACAAGGCTCAAATTGACAGAAATATCTCTTTTCAAATGACGGCAGGATACTTTCTTTTGAATAATACGTGTTTTTTGCAGGTATTTGGACTTGAAATAGGGTTTCTGAGGCGTCATAGAGATTTTGGAAGCTGTTGAAGTCTTTTTAGATGTAGATTGGAGGCTTTAGGCGATCACAGCATCAAATAAAATGGATTTTTGGTTCTTTGAGCAAGTAAACAAAGGCAATGGTGTCTTTTCATTCAGTTGGGGATGGTTAATTGTGCAAAAAACTCAGAAAAAGGGTTTAAACACATGAATTGGGAGTTTTATAGAAAATATGTGTTTAAATAGTGTTAATAGTTAATGTGGGTCAAGTCAGATGGGAGGCGGTTTGGCGTCAGGGGGTTGAATACCATCAGTGGTTGTCGCACGGTTGGAGAGTGGTTCGTGGTAATTCGAAATCGAATGCAATCAAATAATTTTGCTCCGCGTGGAGGAGAGAGATGAGGGAATACTGCCTATTTCTCAAATCTAAAATGGATTAACTATCATGCTTGTGAAAATGTGATATTGGTTATGGACTGTTGGATTAGACAGCAGAGATGCGAACGGTTGAGATCTTTTGGTGAAGTTTCTCATCGGATGGGCATGGGGCCTGGGACATTTATATGTGGCGGGATTGTTATAATATGTTTAAACATAGTTTAAACATAAATTATAATGCATTAATGGGATATGCGGGATACGGTAAATTACATAGAAAATAGGTGATATGCATGTGTAAAGTGATCGTAGGGTGGGTATTTATATATAACATATGTTTTAACCTATGGGGAAGGACGAAGTATATGTCACATTGGGAATTAAAACCATAGATTAATATTTAATAAAGTGGGTTTTGGGGTATTTAAAATAAATGAATTAATATAACTACAGGGAGGGATTTTATAAGGGAATTAATTTAATAGGTTAAAGTTAATATGAAATTTAGTGAGCGGAAATGCATATAAACACTAAGTAAAGTGTGTTTTTAAATTTTTTTGGCACATTTTCATAATGGTGGCCCCTTTTTACACTTACACTTAGGATAAATAGCAATTTTTGGGTTTTTGAAGGTTTTTGCATGAAATGAAATTAGTTTGAGGGGTTTTTTTTTTACTTTCCCTAAGCCAAAAAGTGTTTTACAGTAGTAAAAAGATTATTGTGTTGAGGAAATTGGTTTTAAATGAAGGGAATCAAATACTTATTACCAATCATTTATTAATCCTTGGGTCTGGTCCCAACAAAAGTTAGAGAAATGCTCTAAGCCTTTTTAACTGAAGGTTTTGAATATTGAAAATACTTTGAGGGAGGGGAAATTAGTAATTTTCCAAATGATTTTTATTACATGCCTTGTGTAACTACTTTCTACCTACCCATCATTTATTATATCATTTTTTCATTATTTGCATGGGTGCATTTGAGCTTGCAACCCTAAATCCATTTTTCTTTTAAAGCATAAACTATCTAATTCTAACCTTTTTTCATCTGAGGGCTCAGATTAAACTGTTGAGCTCCTCACTTATTCTCTAACTATCTACTGATTTTTCAAGTTTAAATTGTTTGACAGATCTTTATTCTCTATCTATAAACATGAAATTCAAAGCATGAAAAAGTTAAGATTAAACTATTTAACTCATCATGGATTATGGCATTTTGAACAAGATACACATAATCATTATTTTTGCAATAAAAGTAAAAGTAGTGGAATTTTGACTTGCATCACTTTCATGTCTTATTCTTATCTCTTTTTGCTTTTGGGGTCCATTTTTTATTATTTTTGATCTTTTCTTTTCAAGTCCTTTGATTTTTATTTTTAGGAATTTTACCCTCTTTTCATTTTTTATTATTTTCAAATATGGGAAAACAACTTGCAGAAAGCAAGGTATGTACATATTTACAAGACTAGTCAAAGTCAATTAAAAAATTATGAACCCTATTATTATAGGACCCTAACACCAATCAGATAATTCCAAACAAATACATAAAATTCATCACTAAACACTTTAAATCTTATAATTGCAAAGTGCCTTGCCTTCAAATTTAGGATCTAGAATAAATGATATGTATTTTTTTATCCACTAACCATGGAATCTTGAATGTTCTGATTGGTAAAACCTAGAGGCTTACCAATGGAGTAAACCATGAAACCAATTTGTTCTAAGATTCTCTCTATCAATTATATTATAGCCATGAAATGAATGCAAGCTTTTTCATATTGTCATCAATTTTATTATATTCCAAATATTGATAAGTGGATGATGTAAATTCACATCTATAATGAGACATTGATCCACTGATAATCTTCCAAAACTATTATGCTTGATATTTATATCCATGTTTTCTATGTGAGAATACCAACTTATTCCTTGAATATGTTGCTCCCAATTTGCATCTTCATCTTGCCATAAATTTGATTGCATGTAGTAAACTCCTCAAAAACACTTTTTTCCAGTTTGACTATTCCATGTGTTCTCTAACCCTGTGATTTCTAGAGGAAAAACAATATAGCCCAAAGTGTTAGCCCACATAGATAATATCCCAGTTAAGTTAGAATTTGTGGTCAAATTGAAATGTGTAATCTTCAGTTTCAATGAATATAGCATAGTAGTAGGTGATTACTACCTTGCATAAACAAAAATGTCGCTATCATGATCTGCAACAATTTTTGGACATGCCCTTCTACAAAATAATTCTCTAACAAAGATGCCTCTTTTTTTTAATGTTTTCCTTGTATCCTTGAGTTGGTGTGATTTGGATGTACTCTCGAGCAATTGGATATCTCAAGGAGTATTTCCCATATACTGCAATATCCACACTCAAGGCAAGCTATGAGTAGAGGTATGTTTCCGTCATGTCCTAATTGGCCACTTATTCCCTTGCTCCAGGAGAATACATTACTTTCAAATGTAACTGCATTGTAGTTTCAACAATTTTTGCTACAATATTTACTATTATTCACTAGAAACTTCAATCTTCTTAGGCACAAGGAGTCTTCCATGTTTCCAAGGTCAAGCTTCCCATTTTGTTTGAGTATTTCTCTTAGCACTTTCCCATTTATTATAACATTGAGAAAATTATTATTCCCACATGCTATTCGCTTGATATGAAATCCTTGTAAGATCATGATTTCTTTTGGAATAAATAAATCACTATAGTCTCCATGTCCAAGGCTTCTGAGATCTCCCTAGCCAATTGTGGAAATATGATGATCATGTGTATTCCAATTGTTGAGATTTTGGGGTAGAATTGGATGTGCTCTAACTCCAAAATTTTGTGGAGGATTTGGAGTACATGATATCTCCAAGACCTAGAAATAGTTTAGAGAAATTACATTTGGTTTGATAGTTATTCAAATAATTAAGTTTTTAATCAATGACCCTAAGTCTAACTTAGGAAAATTAAAATATTAAATTGAACTAAATTAAAAATATGATGAGAATGTTCTAAGTGACGTGGATCAAGAAGCTTCTAATCTTAGCCATTGATTATAAATTAGATCACAGTCATTGGTATTCCAATGAGAAAAGTATAATAGAAGGACTTGGGCTCAGTTGGAGAAAACACACATTGGCAGAGCACTGAAGCTAATTCAAAATTCTAGGGCGTGGTTTGCTAGGAATTTCGAGGTGAGTTTGCAGTGCAGTAAGGGGCATAGATTGGTCAGGGATGATCTGATCTAAGGCCAAGAATACAACAGCGAGAGAGAGGTAGTATACCAGGCAGCGCAGAGGCCATCCAAACCTACGTAGTTCAACCAAAGCCACGTAGAAGGCAGTGCAGAGGCAGTAGGAACCCTTTAGGGGTGACCCAGGCCTAGTCAGGGTAGCACAGGGGAAGCGTAAGCCCAGATAGGGTGACTCAAGCCCTTCCAGGGCAGCGTTGGGGTTTCCATTGGGCCAAAAAAGGCTCGAGTTCTGTAAATCTCGTTTGAGGGCGTGAATCAGCCATATTTTCTGTCTCCGAGTGAAAGAGGTATTAATTCCATGAAATTTCTCTATAGGGAAAACCATTTTGGTGCCCAGATATTGTTGTATTCAGATTCTGCATAATAATAAAACCCTCTAGAGCGAGTTGCACCGGTTTTCCCGCATTGGGTTTTTTTGGGGAAATTTGTCCAAAAAATTGTGTGTCACTTTGTCATGTGTGTGTGATGTTCAGTAAATGATCTACAAATGTGTAGGCTGCAGTTGTGTTTACTTGGTTGATTTTACTGAATAATTCAAAAAATTAACTTGTAATTTAACTCAAGTAGGAAAAGTAGATCAAGACACTGTAGTAGGATTTCTATGTTTAGAATTTTTCACATGGTATCAGAGCATTGCAGATAAATTTGAATCACCAGCAAAACGGCTAAAGAATTTTTGTTGCATAGAAGGCAGTTGAAGTAGCATAGTTCCAGAAAGGGCATTACAACACCAGGAGGACGCAGTCCCAGTAGAGGCCACGCAGGGGTTGATGCAGTCCTAGCAGAGGCCACGCAAGGGCTCACCTAGTCCCAGCTGAGTGATGCAGAGGCAGCACAGAGCCTTACATAGTGACACATGAGCAGTCTGCGTTGCGCTATGGCTACACATAGGCTGTGCTCGGCTAGTCTTCTCACGTAGAGGACAGCCAAAGGGACACAGTCCAGTTTTGAGGGTGTTGTACAGATCTGCCATAGTCCGGAAGTGGAGCTTCGAATATTCAGAGGTTGCTGGTGTGGTGGATATTCTGTCGGTGAAGAATCATGCCTAGCTGAGTTAACAAAGAGTGGAAGGAGAACAGTTGCTCAGCAAATTTTTTCCAAAGAAATCTGAGGATCGATCAAGAGGGTGATTGAAGAGGGTTGATTCTGAGGATTCAGCATATTTCCAAGGAGGGAAATCAGTTGTTAGAGGGAACAGTTACTATATAGGGTGCATTTTCTCCAAGGACCCTAGATTCGGGCTTCTATTGAGAGTCGCAACAATAGTAGGGAGAGGAGTATATGTTTCGACAGATTGTTTTGAGCTATATTGCATCATACGGACAATGTGATCATGATAGGTTGGACAGCCTATAAAAATTTTCTATTTGGAAGGCCAGAATCCTGACATTCCTAGAGGCATACACACTACGGAAACATGCAGAGAACGTCTTGGCTATAACAACTAATGTTTCTCTTCTTGCTAAGCATAATCAAGCAGAGGCACATGTTAAGTGCTTCATCATGGAAGGGGTCAATGCTCATGTGGTCCCACACATTTCCGGGAAGAATAAGGCTAATTCTATATAGACAGCATTGACCACAATGTATCAAGGTTAATCCGTCCAAAATAATTTTGTTCTAGAGAATTAGATGAGGTTATTTGTGATGAATAAGGGGGAGGAAATCAATCCTTTCCTCTTCAGGTTGCAGTCAATCCGGGATCAGCTGATTTCCATGGGGGTTAAATTGGAAGATGATGTCATGGTGAGTACTACTCTAAATGTAGTCATATATGAATGGGAAAAGTTTGTCCAAAGTATCTTGGGTAGACAAGGCCTTCCAATCTGGCACGACATGTGGGCTATCCTCCGACAAGAGAAAATTCGTCGAATGACTAAGAGACAAACTAGCACCAGATCCAGCAAAGTGAAGGAGGAAGAGGAAGATTAATCCCTTGCATCCAAGAAGCAGCAAGGGAGGAATAAGAGGGATCTATCCAAGCTCTGTTGCTTAAGGTGTGGTGAACTTTGACACTTAGACACCACTTGTTCTCTAAGTAAGAAGGACAAGGAAGATGATTCCAAGGTTGCAACAGCTAAAGAAGACAATGGTTTTGATGATGATGTAGCCATGAGTGCTCATGTGCCTCAATAGAATAGGTGGGGCGATATTGATCTGTAGAGTAGATACAGATGAGAGGAAATATCCTTAAGGTTTCCAACTCTTGGATCATATACGAGCTATGGGATCCTTAAGAAAGTAGTGGGACAAGTGGAGCAGTGGGTGCAGGAGATCATAGTGAAGCGGAGGGCAGATCTGGAACATTATAGAGGGAGAAGTGTAGTGCAAAGGTAGCATGGGCGTAGAAGAAGTAGCGCAGAGGGGTTGATGGGAATTCAGCAACGCAGAGGAGGCAGTGCTTATGCAGTTCATAGCTGTAGCAGCGCAGTGGCTTCAGGAGGACAGCACAGCGCAGCAGCCAAGGGAGCTTAGTGATGGGATGCAGACCCGACTAACTTGTCTGTTAGTGATTGGGTAGGGGTCCTTCAGTTTCTTATTTCTCAGCAACTGAGTTGCAATGCAGCAATTAGAAGTGGCAGTGCTATGGGCAGCATGATGCAACAATTTGAGAGGGAGTTACAGTACATATGTGGCAGTGACTGTGGCAAAGTCAGGGCAGCAGTACAGAGAGCAGAAATAGCGCAGTGATGGAGGGCAGAAGGCCAAGCATCATTGTAGAGACCGATGCCAGATATCAGGGCAATACTTCAGTGTGGATGTATTGCTAGAGCACACTCTTCGCTAAAAGGGAGTGTTGATATTTTTGGGTAGAATCAAATGTTCTCTAGCTCCAAAAAAATTTGGAGGAGCTGGAGTACATGAGATCTCCAATACCCAGAAAGCGTTTGGAGAAATTCCATATGGTTTGATAATTATTCAAATAATTAATATTTTTAATCAAGGACCCTAAGTCTAACTTAGGAAAATTAAAAGATTAAAGTGAATTAAATTAAACATGTGATGAGAATGTTCTAAGTTACGTGGATCAAACAACTTCTAATCTTAGCCATTGGTTAGATATTAGATCACGGTCGTTGGTTTTCCAATGATAAAAGTATAAGAGAAGGGCTTGGGGTCAGTTGGAGAAAACACACATTGGTAGAGCACTAAAGCTAAGTTGAAATTCTAGGGCGTGGTTTGCTAATAATTTCATAGTGAGTTTTTATCGTGGTGAGGGGTATAGATTGGCGAGGGATGATCTGATCTGAGGCCAAGAATAAACCAGTTGTAGAGAGGTAGTATACCAGGCAGCGCAGAAGCCGGCCGAAGTTATGCAGTTCAGCCAGAGCCACGTAGACGAAAGCGTAGAGGCAGTAGGAACCCTTTAGGGATGACACAGGCCCAGTCAGGGCAGCTCAGGGGTAGCATAAGCCCAAAGAGGGTGACCCATGCCCTTCCAAGGGAGAACAGAGGCTGACACGGGCTAGAAAGGCTGATGGAGAGGGCTAAGGGACAACGTTGGGGTTTCCGGTGGGCCATAAAGGGCTCGGGTTCTATAAATACCATTTGAGGGTGTGAATCAGCCATATTTTCTATCTCCAAGTGAAAGAGGTAGGCTACATTTGTGTTTACTTTGCTGATTTTTATAAATTATTCAGAAAATTAACCTGCAATTTAACTCAAGTAGGAAAAGTAAATCAAGACACTGCAGTAGGATTTCTATGTTTAGAAATTTTCACACCCATGTCCTAATTTCCCATCTTCTCCACAGTGCTAAGATCTAGAATGACAACTTTTGATAGACCTCTTATTATTTTATTCACATTTTTGCATGTTGAAACCATGAATGGTATTGCGAGGAGCATTCATGTGGGTGAGTGTTTTTTCACTGGGGGTCGGAAATTCTCTATAGATCTCCACGTACGATTATGTGGGTTTTCCAAAATAGCTAATTTTGGAGGCCTTACTCCTTCATCGAATAGCTTTGAACTAGGGGGTCCGCAATTCATAACAACCATTGATTTCCCTTGATATTCTTGGATCATTGACACCTCGCAATATTCTTTCTCCTGATTTAATTGATAATTGTATGCACATTAGCTTGGGTTTTCTTTATATATGCTTGGTCGTGGGGAATTGTCCCACATCGACAACATAGATAAATGTTATGGTATTTATATATGCCAACACTTGGAGTCTAAATCGACACGTAGTGCAAGGAAAAATCGCCCTTTTGGGCTACTCCCATGGCTTGACATGTTGCATTTTCGTTGTGTGCGTTGTTGAACTTGCTTAGAATTTGACTTAGAATTGGAGATTGGGCCCCCATGTTGGAAAATAAAAGTAGTTATATTAGGGTTTGATTTTTTAATCTTGATAATTACTTTTGAGTGTGTTGGCTTCGTTTACTTCTTTATTATCTTATCTTTCATCAATAAATTACCACATTGTGTGTGTATGAAGATCACAAAACAAGAGACACAAGATGTAGGCACTATTTCAAGGAAAACCCCCTTGAGGGGAAAACCTAGTCAAGATAATACTTCCTTTCAATAGTATTATTTGAGACTCTTCACCCTAGACATATATCAGACCTTCCCTCCACACCAAGTCAGCCTCCCATATCTTTGACCCCTTTCTAGCAACTTCAACTAGCATCAGAAGAAACTTCTACTAGGCAGCATCAGCAACTACCGGCAACAACAAAACTTGGAAGAATTCAATCTCCCAATCTAGAGCACGAAACCAAGAGAGAGATTCACTAAAATTTCTATTTTCTTCTTCTCTTTAGACCACCCCAAACTCGCGCTTATTTTGGCTTCCCAACAACAGAATAGAAACTTCTCTAGTTACTCTTGAGATATTGAACTAGCTTGAGAGTGAGTACTCCAAATTAATTCGACTTCCTTCCTTTTATAGGCTCCAAGTGAGGTCAAATAGGTGTCTCTTAGGTCGACATGATCTCCTTTAGGCTAGCTTGGTGTGGAGGTTACATAATTCATATTTAACTCAATTTTTAACTTATTTACATGATTTAAAAGCCAAAGAAGGGTGTATATGAATGTACAATGACTCTATAAACTCAATATTAATCATAGGAGTCCAAAATGGGGACTTTTAATAATATAATGATGACCCAATAATGAAACCCATGCTTTAATAAGTCATTGCTACAATAATAAAATTATTTTCTTTGTTCTTTTTTCAAGTACATTTCATAATGTCTTCAATACATTAAATGAAGACCGAACCTAGTTATAATTTCCAACACTCCCTCTTAACTAGGAAGGTATTCATCATATACAAATACAAAATAAGATATAAAACTATATGAAACAGTGAAGAACTTTAAGCACCGCAATGCCATGGATAGTGATGAACTTTATGCTTACTTGCTAACCACCAACCCAACGACCTAGGTGCATATCAATGGTTATAGCTCCATGACCAACGCCACCCTTCCCTTATTTTGGACCTAGACATTAACACAAAGTTTCGTCTAGATTTCATCCCAGGTAATGCTTCACTCGCAAAACCTCAATAAATCTCTTCCATTGTCTTATCATCAATACATTCAGTAGTGTCTACCAAAACCAGAAGGTTTCTCAAATATTCAAACTTTTTACTCGGAAGAGCCTTTGTTAGTATGTATGCTACTTGTTCATTTATCGAGACATACTCCTGCACCAAGTTCCTAATAAAGTGGAACTTATTATTAATATGTTTCATCCTAGCATGAAACATGGGATCTCCAGACATCTTGATACAACTTTGATTGTCACATTAATCACAGACATAGGACCTAGACACTTCTCAAACAAGCTTGTCATAAGCTTCCCTAATCAAAAAGCCTCCTTTCCTACTTCACATGCAGCCACATATTCTACCTCATCATTACTCAATGTAACAGAATCTTGATTCCTACTCATCCATGAGATCATAGTAGCTCCCAGATTAAAACATCCTTCAGTAGTGCTCCTTCCATTGGTCTCATTTCCACCCCAATCAGAGTCTGTGAAGCCAATTAGCATGACTTCCTTACTATCATATCTTAGGTAGTGATGTATAGTTTGACAAATATACCTTAGTATATGTTTGGCATCTATCGAGTGATCATTACAGGGCTCCAACTGAAACTAACTAAGAATTTTTACTGCAAAACATATATTTGGCCTAGTATTTACCAGATACATCAGGGAACCCACCAACTATCGATAGGAGGTAGGATCCATGACACTAGATTCAGAGTCCCTCAAATTATTGAGATTCTTGATTACAGGAGTAGTCATCAACTTGGAATCCATCATCCCAAATTTCAGCAAAAACTTGATAATGTACTTTCCTTGCCCCAAATATATCTCCCCAAGTCTTTGTCATGCTTCTAGACCTAGGTATTAGTGAGTTATGTTGATTTGGGGTAGCATCATGTGTGGTTTAAGTCTCAAATTTTGTGGAGAGGCTTAAACACATGCATTACAGATAACCCATAATTTTTTTTGGGAAATCCCACCAAGAAACAGTTTTATTTGATAAATTAATTATTTTTAATGAGGACCCTAAGTCTAATTTAGGAAATTAAAATAATTAATGGGTATTAATTTAAAATATGGGTGAAACTTCTAGAAAAATAAGATCAATTCTAAATGTAATATTAGTCATTGATTAGAGATCTAATCTCGGTCGTTGAAGTCTCAAAGAGAAGAATATAAAGGAAGGCTTGAGGGTCATTTCTAAAACACACTGAAAGGATCAAGTGATCGAATTTTTTGAAGTGATAGTGCTCAAGACAAAAACCATCTCTAAGTGATTATTCATTACAGAGAGGGGAAGAGACAATATCCAGAGAGAAATATTTCTCAGTAAAATAATCATCAGCAGATCAAGGAAGAGAGAGATCCAACGGCTTTAGCGCAGAACCAAAGAGGTTGACGCAGAGCCACACAAGGCTACGCAAAGGGCTAGAGGAAATCTGAGGGTTTTTTGAAAGGTCAATTTCAGAAGCCGGAAGCTGGGGTGTGAGACTGGGAGGAAGAAATCAAAATTCCTGAGGAGAAGATCGATTCACTAGTTGAATGACATAGTGCCGTGGGGGGTTGACACTGGGACTACATAGTGACTACATAGAGGCAGCGTAGAGCCTGCCATAGGTACATCATTTAGTGGTCGGGTTAGCTGATATTTCCAGTGATATGGTGATGTAACCATGTCAATTTTTGCAGAAGCCAGGAATGAGTAGATATATACAGCAATTGCAAGCCTCAGTACTCCGAGAGTGTCATCAGTTAATCAGGGCCAAAGAGACTGCTGCTCTGAAGGCAAACAACATGTTGTGGCAACAATCCTCTAAGGAGAGACAAGAGTATAATCCCTTTAGCCCTGTTAACCTTGAAACTGCACTGTCCAGAATACCAAACTACATCAGATGTGTTCAGCAATGTGCTAAGAATTGGATAGGCTATCATTTTCACTTCCCTATCTTATGGATGCCGGTAGAACGATATCAGGCTCATTACAGATTGGCTAATAGGGATGAGGCAGCAGCATGGCAGAAATTGCAAAGTAACCATGGATTCATACCTTTGATAGATACCACCTTCCATAGTTATTGCTTGAGTAACTTGCATGCAAAAAGTCAGTATCCAGACTCTGACTCTGACTAAAAGTTGTCTGAGGACATGCAACCCTTTCAGCTGGGGGGGATGTTAGGACCTCATAATGTACCATTTTAACTACATATTTTGTCACCACTTTACTCTTTCTAGTCCATATTTAAAGCTTACATTATCATTTCCATCCATTTTTCCCAAAAGGTATATAAAGTTCTTCTCTTGACTATACGTTTAATTTTTCTTGCATATAATTCTACATTACTTTTATATTTAATCGTTAATCGAAGTTATATAGTTGCTGAGACAGTTTAAAGACCGCAGATAATCTATTTTGAAGATCGCGTTGCTGAAACAGTCAACAGGCACGCAAATCCCGTTGCTGAAACAACTCATGATTTGCGATTTTGAAGGCGTATTTCAAGCATGATGGAAACAAGACAAAGACAAGCAAGGGAATTTGTTACACGGACCATTCTGAAGCTAGTATTCTTGTATCCATCGTAACTGCATTATGCTATGGAAGAACAGAAATACCCTTTTTGAGAACAAAAGATCAGATTTGGATAAAAATAGGATTTCTCTGATGTAACTGTAATAGATGTCTCCTCTTTAAAAATAGGAGATATCATCATTAGAAATGGGTTAGAGACTGCGGGAAGTACATTTTCCTGAACAGAGAAGGAGCGATACTCCATTGTAATATGTCTCTTTTTTACAGATAAATAAAAGTTCATTTTGAGCACTCCAATTTAATTTCTTTCTCTGGGGAATCTTGTGAGAAGGAAAGGGCCCACCTTCATCACAAGATTCACCCATTCGTTCCCATAGTCTATTAACTATTTATGTTATTCACACCTTGATTAAACCCTGTTTGCTGAAGATTATCTATGCAGTTCTGAAATATTGTGTTTCCTGTTAGAACTCTGTTTTCAAATCTTTCACTACATTGGTTTATGCAATTCATTTTGGAGAAGCTGTGAGTTATTTTATTTCAGAAATATATTTATGAAATGAATGTGTGATGGTTTGATATCAGGAAACAGGTGCTAAAGATTCCTACTTGGAGTAATAGGGTCCCGTTCTCCGTTATAGTTGATTGATTTTCCTTTCTGCATTATCTTTTCTAGAATTCTTTTAATGAAACTCTGCAATAGAAGGATTTTCTTTGCTGTAACACAAGTAGGCTTCAGCTTTGTTAAAGTGAGGTGTGGATAGGGTGGTTAATATAATTAGTGTAATAGATACTACAGCCTTTCTTTGCTTTTGGAATTGAGCATATATAGTGTGTGATTGCCTTTGAAACAACCAGACCTTCCTGGGTTGACAATTTATGTGGCACTTGAATTGTTAAAAAAATTAAAGTGATCAACAGGGGGGTCTTTTTAGGACCAAATAATTCAGAAAGTGATTTCGTACTCTGAATAAATCTTCCCTTACTATCTCTACGTCTACCTCTACTTTTGCACATGAGAAAAAGAACTACAGAAATTGACTAGGGACAATCAGACTTTGGAGAAACCCACCATAGTGGACGTGTGGCTCTTCTCCACCCTCTGATTGCCATTGAAAAATATATATTATAAATCTACCAAAGGAAAGTATTATCTATACCATTTGCAACTCCCCGACAATGTTGCCAAAAAATTTAGGGTTTTTATATGCTCTTTTAATTCGCTATAGTTTTAAAAATTTAAATCCATAATTTGTAATATTAGAGTTGAAAAATATTATGGTTCATATCCAAGTTCATTGTCCTATGCTCAAACTAGTACTGAATTAAGTACCAAATGTTCATTCCAATATCTATCCCTAATTCAAAATTATTCCATTACTTTACTAAAGTCTACTGAAGTAAAGAATCATATTATGTCTTCCTAATAACACACAATTCAAATCACCAATTTATCCTAAACAACCAAATAAACTAATTCATGCTTGAATTCCCTACTGGAAGCAAACCTAATAATACCATAACCCAAATTCAAAATTTGATTTCAATTAATATGTTTCACTCAATATTCTCACATGAAAATAAACTAATCCCAAGGTCAAACAAAATATTTATGTATCATGTAACTTATAAATTGAAAGCTAATTCCAATTGTGCTAAGAAAATGTAATTTTATTTAAACTCAAAGATTCATTCACACAATTATGAGATTTCATAAATCCATTTGAAACTAATCGGAGCATAAAACAAATGATATACAATACAGACAAAATCCTATGGAAATTTTCAGGTATCAAACCTTGGTTGTAGCGTCCTTTGTTGGAAATTTCTAATTCACGGATAGTAATATATTTCACTTGAATCAAAGGTTTCATTTCAGTGTTAAGGTTTTTTAAAAGATAGACCTTCGAGAATCCATTTAGAACTAAAACATATTAATTCCAACTCAGTGATGTTTGATAAAAGAAACGCCTACAGCCTCAAGAAATATTTTATGAGAAACGATTTCATAAACTCAAGCAGCCTTAAATAGAAATCTACCCTTTTGATAATCAATCATCCACCAGAAGTTTAAAAGACATAACATATAGATCTACAAAATATTTAAATGTTGTGTAATCACACTTTCAAGTACAAAATTTTTGTCTAATAACTACAACGAAATAACTATTCAAAGTGAAATTACTTGATACTAATTTACACACCTACCTTTCTATCTAACTAAAATTAACTAAAGAACTTGGCTGAGGTCGATGGTGGGCCCTTGCCATGACCTTAGAAAATTTATATTACCACAATAATATTACAGATTAAAGCCACATAAATTTATAAGTATAGAACCAATATCACTATATTAATAGTCTTCAGTAATGCATAAGTACAATTGTTCCAAACTAAATTAAAACAAAGTTATAAAATGTTGATAGTCACAATTCTTCCTTGCTTCTGCTCACTAGCTCTCTAACATTGGTGCTTGACCCTCTTAAATAGATCACGACCTAAATATATATTTAACTAAATAATCAAGAAAGATAATGCAAGTGTAATATCCCAAAATGGGAAAATGCAGCAATACATGCAGATATGCAGGAAAATAACGCAGTTCATCTAAAGAAAAGTAGGAGGCCAATATGGAGACCTTCTAAATTTATTTACAACATAAAATTAGATGTAAAATATGGCCCATAAGATTCATAACTGGAAATACAAGACATCTAATAGAAGAAAATCCCTCAAAAGAGGTGCAGCAACCACATGTATTGACTGAAATTGCCTTGACAACGTTATTTTATTAGGTTGCAACAGATTTTTATTAAATTTCAGATATAGGGAAGATCTGTGCATGAAAATTAATATCTATAGTAGATCCATGCACTAGAAAGGATCCTCTTTCAAATCCCCTTGGGGTTTTCAACATTACACCAAGTACAAGCAGTAGATCTAAGATCTAAATCTGCAGATCTGCAGAAATATTCAGAAATTTTGAAGTATACAAGTATTCAAATAAGATCTGATAAGACAAGAAATATATCTTCCTTCAATGGATCTTCAAAGTGAAGGGCAGATCCCCAACACTTTAAAACTAGCTCTCCAACTGATGTGCCAAAACACCCTACAACAGCACCTTCAAGAATAACGCATATCTAGAAGGGAAACTGCGCTATAGGGTTTAGATAATAGTTGGCGACATGCCAAGATCAGAAAATGATGCCCAAGCACTCCAATACACTCCTCCCAGTGGATTAGAAGCCTCCTCCACTGAAAAAATGCACTAAAATGATCTAGATCTGAGCAGATCTAGTCTCCGCTTGTTGCATCTTGCAAAGACAACCAAACCCTCAACGAGATCTGTGTTGTAGTTGGAAGAAGAAGCTTGGCCTTCAGCCAGATAGTGGACAATGTAGTACAAACTCTCCCAAGAGGCCTCTCAAGGAAAGAGAATGGAATTCCTAAACAGGAATACCATGTGCTAAACAACACTATTCTCAGTTAAATAGCCATAGAATGATATATGTCTAAACAGACAATATATTCATAAATATGATAATCATCAAAAACCTCTTCATGCTACCATCCCCTTCCTTATATAGATTAAGAGCTTGTAAACCCTAAACCACCTTCAATGAAATAGCTTCTTTCACACAAGCCATCTCCTTCTAAAACTGCGTTGTGCCTCATTGATGGCCACTCCTCCAAGATAGCATTGTAGATTTGGTCATGGCTGACCCAGTCAAACATCCAGCCCCTTTCAGACCTAAGGGTGCTTGATTTTGCAGCCAATATTTATCCTTTTTCACATTTTGTTCTAATTTATTCTTTATTAGGAGTTTTATGAACCTCCTTTACACTTTTATTCTTTAAACAAAGAAAGAAAACAAAATTTAATATTCCAATTAGCTTAGGAATAATTAGGAATATTACAGTCCTCCCTTCCCAAAGATTGATTGTCCCCAAGAAACTACAAGGACATAATTGAAGATGTGGGGAACCTTCATTCCCATGTGGAGCTCCAATCTCCAAGCTATCATCCATACAAAATGAATCACCCTCAAGATTGGTAATTCATATCAAAACTCCTCCCATGTGAAAGGCACCTCCCAAGTGCTCAAGTTACCCAAATGGCTCATCCCATAAGGAAACAAGAGGCCCAATGTAGCAATCATGGATGGTCCAATTCTTTCCCAAGCATATGAAACATAAGAACCATGGAGAATATATCTCCCAAAGGACACATCCAATCCTTTCATCCTCCCTCCAATCATCCCCATAAAAATTACAAGAACATCATCACTGTAGGGGATCAAAAAAACATAGATACAAACAGAAATTTGTGCATATGGAGGTGGGTCATAGTCCCACATGTGGAACCAGCGCAGTGCATCTCCTAACTGCATTAGATCAAGATGTGGTGAGTGGTTTCCCCACCACTTAATTTCTTTCCATATCATCTCACCATGGCTAAAAGTGTGAGATATATTTTATGCCTTAGGAATGCACCCATCATGATACAAAATCTCCCTTTGTCCACCAAGGGCGTGGCCATGTTCAGAAATAGTTTTGGCCCAAAGTTGGCCATGAATTTTAAAAGGTACAACACTCCTCCTTGGATTCATGGCCTGCATATATATGGTACAAGAACACATACAATCAGAAAATAAAACATGATTTACATAAGTATGCTCTTCACCAATAATCCTCCTCAAACAAATGGAGTGGTGCATAGATCTATCTCCTCTCTCAAAAGAATAAAGAGAAGGTTGAGTTAAATCTCTCATAGAGTTATGTTTCTGATCCATATCCACATGTTACATGCATATTTGACAATGCTGATATAGTTCTTCTTAAAATCCCTCCCAATAGTAGCTCCTCAAGATGACATTGTTGAGCTTCATGGAATAAGTTTGGCTGAAACAGAACTCTTCATAGACTCCTTGTAGCAACTTCTCCTTGAGCTAGAAGAATATCCTACCATGATCATAGATGACTCCATCTTGGATTGAATAGCCTCCATCATGTAGCAAGTCATCAATAATCATGCATGTGTGAAGATCCTTGGAATATTCCACCAATAGTTGGGATTTCCAATATGGATATAATATTCCCAACAATGACATCACTGATAATGTGTCAACTGAAATGTATGCCATGTTGATGCTCTTCTCCTTGAAATCTCCCATGCCAAAGGTGTATGTTGGAATTCCATGCCTCCCATTTCTCTCCTCCTTGACATCTCCCATGCCAAAGGTATAAGATGGAAGGTTGCTATTCCTTCCTTGCTTCCCTTCTTGTATAAGCACATGATCAAATGAAGATGGAATTTTTTGGAATTTAGTGTTCGATGTAAGGCTATCATCTATCCAAAACCTCCTCAGCCTTGCCAAAGTATGCATGTGAGACCACCATCTTCTATCATGTATGGAATATTTCTCTCCAAGTGATATTATCTTTTGATTCTTCATAGCCAAGGACTGCCCTTATTGCCCCATGATGGTGTCTTTCCTCATCCTTGCAGCATCTTCTCTCAGTGCAGTATGAGATGAGAGAGTGGTTAATGATGATAAGAGAAAAATATTTCCCTCCTCCTTGAGCTCCCCCAACACTCTCATTGTTGTAGTATGGCCTTCTAATGCTCCCTTCCTTCTTGAATTCATGAATGGAGCATCAATGTGTGAGACACTTGTCACCAAATCTGAATCAGGTGGTCTCCCAGGTGGAATGCCTCCATGTAATGAAACATTAAGGCTTAGAGCAGGCTGTAAATGTGAGTGGAATGATTTTTCCCTACTCTCACTACGCAAATCATCCTCCTGGTTCTATACATAAACCTCCTGAAAAGGATGGGTGTATATGTTCCCAATCATTTGGTGTTAGCGCTCGTTCTCATTTCCTCCTTCCTTCTGCAAGATCTCACATTTAAGGTGCTTTATTCAGATGTAGTTAACCCATGTACACCCAACATCTCCTTGGTGTCAAGAATCTTGATCACAATGGAATGATCTATCATAGTGTGTGTTCCCAAAACTATATGCAATGTTGGAACACACTTCCTCCATTGTTTTGTTTCATTGCCTATCAACATAGACACATGTTGCTGATGATATTCATGTGTAAGATCCCTTGGAGCTTCTTGCAGAGATACAAGAGCCCTTCTAGTGGAAGCAATTTCTTCTCCTCCTCTCCAAATAGAAGTATATCTCCTCCCATTGTCACAGCGTTGGAGGAAATTTCTAGCTCTTCCTCTTCCTTCTCCTCATCAATGGATAATGCCTCATCACTAAGAGATCCTTTTTCTTTATATCCTCTTGAAAAAGGAATCCTCATGTCTTCTTCTTGAGAAGAAATTTCTTGCTGAAGTGGGGCCTTTTCCCTTGGCAAAAAATGTTGCAGATCTTTAACCCCCTCTACAATGTTCTGTAATGGAGTTGGCTTCATGGATCTTTCCAACTCATGCAAAGGTTCTGAATTCCCAGGCTTGGTTTTCTCAACCAAGGAAACTTCAAATTTTTTTAAATCAAATATTTTCACTAACCTCCTAGTGAACTTTGCATAAGTATAGATATTTACATTTTTCAATGAAGAAGATTCAAATAACCACCATGCATAAGCCTTACCTTGGAGATGCAGCGCTGCTAGTCTTATGGCTTCTTCTTCTTAAACTTGATGTAGCTAAAAATATGTGTCTAGATTCCTTACCCAAGACTTGGCTGAGCTCTAGGGTGATCCATCAAAATAAGGTAGAAAGAACCTACCCAAAGTGTGTACATGCACCCTCTTCTTCTATTGTATTTGCTAGATCTTCTCTCTTCTTTGAGTTGACAAAACTCTTGGAATCTTAGATGCTCCCTGAAACTTCTAGACTGAGATTCATATTCTTGGAGATAGTCACCAAGAGTCTCCCCCTTTGGTTTTTCTCCTTCTGCTTCTTCTCTTGCCAGGAATGTAGGCATGCTACGAAGTTGTAGATCTGATTGTGTGGCTGAATTGTCACACGCATAGTATGAAGAACTGGGGCTTCCTTCATGTGCAAGTCTTCTTGAGGGAGTTGCATGTCTTTCCCTCCTCATTCCCTTGATTTCACTTTTGAGCTCATGCATAGTTTGAAACAAAGTTTTTGAGAACTTTTTCCCTTTCATTATTCCAGATAAAGGGGTTTTACCCTTGTCTTCTTTGTCTTTAGTGTAATAAATATTCTTCTTCTATATTTTCTTTTCTTGAAAAGACATATTGGCTTCTTAGAAAGCACAGGTTGTGCCAAGATGATGCTCTGATACCACTGTAATATCCCAAAATAGGAAAATGCAGCAATACATGCAGATATGTTGGAAAATAATGTAGCTCATATAAAGCAAAGCAGGAGGCCAATATGGAGACCTTATAAATATATTTACAACAGCAAATTAGATGTAAAAGATGGCCCATAAGTGCATAATTTGAAATACAAGGCATCCAATAGAAGAAAATCCCTCAAAAGAGGTGCAACAACCACATGTATTGACTAAAATTTCCTTGACAATGTTATTTTATTAGGCTGCAACAACTGTTGATTACATTTAAGATCTAGAGCAGATCTATGCATGAAAATTCATATTTATAGCAGATACGTGCACTAGAAAGGCTCCTCTTTCAAATCCCCTTGGGGTTTTCAACATTACACCAAGTACAAGCAATAGATCTAAGATCTAAATCTGCAGATCTACAGAAATATTCATAAATTATGAAGTATACAAGTTTTCAGATCAGGTCTGATAAGACAAGAAATAGATCTTCCTTCAGTGGATCTTCAAAGTGAAGGGCAGATCCCCAACACTTGAAAACCAACTCTCCAACTGATGTGCCAAAACACCCTGCAACAGCACCTACAAGAATAACGCGGATCTGGAAGGGAAACTACACTGTAGGGTTTAGATAATAGTTGGCCACATGCCAAGATCATAAAATGATGCCCAAGAACTCCAATACACTCCTCCCAATGGAGTAGAAGCCTCCTCCACTGAAAAAGGGCACTGAAATGATCTAGATCTGAGTAGATCTAGCCTCCACTTGCTACAGCTTGCAAAGACAACCAAACCCTCAACAGGATCTGCGTTGTAGTTGGAAGAAGAATCCTAGCCTTCAGCCAGATAGTGGACAATGTAGTACAAACTCTCCCAAGAGGCCTCTCAAGGAAAGAGAATAGAATTCCTAAACATGATTACCATGTGCTAAACAACACTATTCTTAGCTAAACAGCCAAAGAATGATATATGTCTAAATAGACAATATATTCATAAATATGATAATCATCAACAACCTCTTCATGCTGCCATCCCCTTCCTTATATAGATTAAGAGCTTGTAAACCCTAAACAACCTTCAATGAAATAGCTTCTTTCACACAAACCATCTCCATCTAAAACTACGTTGTGCCTCATTGATGGCCACTACTCCAAGACATCACTATAGATTTGGTCATGGTTGACCCAGTCAAACATCTAGCTCCTTTCACACCTAAGGGTGCTTGATTTTTCAACCAAGATTTAGCCTTTTTCACATTTAGTTCTGATTTATTCTTTATTAGGAGTTTTATGAACCTCCTTTACACTTTTATTCTTTAAACAAAGAAAGAAAACAAAATTGAATATTCCAATTAGCTTAGGACTAATTAGGAATATTACACAAGTATGATATCAGCTTAATTAAGATAAGACAGATTCTCAAGGATCACTCATTCATTCTATCATATCCACAAAAATTTGATCGTGATACTATCTTTAGGCTGGAGGCGTTGTTACTGCTATAACGAACATAATAATTTGCCATATAATTTCCATCATATTAACTTATTCCAATTATGGAATATGGTATCGAATGGAGTATAGAATCAGGTATCGAATAGCTTCCTAGTGCACCTCGAGCTAGATGTTGGGTTATCAATGGCCTGTCAATGCCATCAAATATCCATCCTCATATTTAGGAATCCTAGAAATATGTCAGTCAAATTGATTCAATAGAGTAAAAATTCATTTAACATCTATCTGAACTAACCAAAGACATGTAAAAAAAACTAATTGTGACTCTTACCTCCATTTATGAACTGGAACAATTTAACAAATATAGGATGGTTTTGATCAGGTTTCAAAAAGAGAAAAATGGAGTAGGATATTATGAAAGGTAGTAGGATAAGGTGTCAAAAAGGTGACAAAAGTAGGGCCCAACACTTACCCAAACCTATACTACATTGTGATTGAGGGCCAACCTCTCATTTTTGTGTTGTACGTTGATGACTTGATATTGACAAAGGGGATGAGGAGCTCATGTGTAACTGTAAGAGAGATATTTCAAAGGATTTTGAGATGAATGATATAGGGCTTATGCACTATTTCCTTATCCTAGAGGATTAGCAGTGTAATGCACATATATTCTTGGGACAAGGGAGATACACGCAAGAGATTCTCAAGAGGTTACACATGTAGGATTGCAAGCCCATGACCATGCATCTAGTCAAAAATTGGAGGAAGGTAGATGCTACCATTGGTGAGAGATTGAATGTCACTTTATACAGGTAGCTCATAGGGTCTTTGATGTATCTTGTGAATGCATGACCAAAATTTTTCTTTGCAGTTAACTAGTTGAGCCAATTCATGTTTGATCCAGCAAGAGGGCACTGGGTTGTTGCTAAGAACATGTTGAGGTATCTAAAGGGCACAACATATTATGGTTTATTGTAAAAATAGGTTGATGGAGTGAGTCTTGAGGGATTCACAGATGTAGATTGGGCAGGGGGTTCGAAAAACAATAAGTGCACTTCAGGTTGTGCTTTCAGTGTTGGGTCGGCATTTGTTTCCTAGTTTAGAAGGAAGCATAGATCAATGGAAATAAGCTCAGTTGAGGTTGGGTATTGGCTTCAAACTTGGAATATTGAAAGGATTTTTGGTTGTGGAAGCTAATTATTAGGTCATTCGGTTAGAGGTAAGAGCCCACAGTCATAAACTATGATAATAAGAGTTGCATCAAGCTTTTTGAAAATCCAATGTTTCATGACCACTCCAAGCATATCGAGATCAAGTACCACCATATCAAATATTATGTTCAAAAGGGTAAATTCAGACTTCAATACATACCTACAAAGGATTAGATAGTAGATATCTTGACCAAGGCATTAGAAAGAGGAAATTTAGTCTACTTTGGAGACAAATTAGGTGTAGTACAAAACAACCTCCTCTCTAATGATGCAGGAGCATCCTACTCAAATGTCACTATTTATTTGGGTGATTTAGGGGGTGATTTTTTTTTAATTATTTTATAAATTATGTACATTTTAAATAAATTAAGAGGAAAATATGAGTGTGAGGTTTATTGTAAATATTCTCTTATAATTGAGAATATGAGAGGAGTTGTGTTGTTTAGATATCTTAGGGATTATGAACTCCTTAAATAAAAGTTAGTTGAGTCAAAGGAGCGATAAGCTATTTTAGGATATTGGTTGAGTCATTTGTGGAGGAAATGATGGATTCAAATTAATCCACAATTATGCATAAATATGAGCTTTGAATGAGGATGGAATAGGACAGAGGAAAAGAAGAGAGCATAGAGTAGGAATGGTGTGATAGTGTGACGAGACGTAAAGGCAAGAGCGAGAGGCCATAAATGTAATATTCGAATTACAGGATTAGTGGTAGTGCTAAGACTTGAGAAACATAAATGTAATATGGGAAGAGTGCAGAAGGAACAGTTTGTAAGTAGGATTCGATGGTAATTGTCTCATTTTGATGTAGGATCCATAAATAGGAATCATGTGCATATGGTCATGTATTTGAGTATATCATTGTGTTTATCTGCGTTGGATATTAATTTTTGAATGGAGGTTTCGTTGAAAGCTATGAAAATCGACACTTGATATTACAAACCATTTGTGGACTCTATTCTTCCGCATATATTCTGATCTATGTAGTATTGCTACATCATTTTGGTATCAGAGCAGGAAGATTCTTGTCTGTTGTGAGAGTAAATTGTTTCTGAGTGTGTTGTGTGCGTTGTTGTGAGATAGGGAGTTGAAAAAGGGGCATAATATGCCTGTGCCATAGGGGGGAGATCCGCCTTTGTGAAATATGGGGATATGAATGTGATTCAGTTGTAGGACTTATGAGATGTTGGTTTACTGTTGCACAAGGACAGGAGTGAAAGATCTATTGGAATCGGCTACGAAATTTGAAGGACGACTGTGATCTTTCTTTTGGCTGCGTAAGTTATGTTGGATCTATAAAGCATTGAAATGATTCGTTATCACTGTGCAATAGAGATTTGTTTTTGCACGAAAGAGAAATTCATGGTTGTAAGCTGTTATGTGGAGGCGCAGTTTGTGCAAGAGAAAACTATTTTATGTTTTGTTGATCGCTATTCTGTTGAAGATCTGTATTATGAATTTGCTTTGAATTGAAGCCCATGTGGACAATGCTTTCCATTATATCATTTTATATTATGTGATATATGAGTAGACCTATTAATATCATGCCTTCAGTGTTGAATTGATCAATTAAAGAAGAACTCATGTCCCAAGTTTGTGTTTCGTCCAAGTTAAGGATCATTTGTTATCGGCGTGTCAAAGTTGACCTAGAGGGGGAATTGTTGGGAAAATATTGAGAGGGGGGTGAATCAAATATTTATCGCATAATCAAAACTTTCACCTTCTCCTAAAAGGCATACGCTACTTCTCTCCCCAACCGTACGTGCGTATATACGGATCCCCTTATTAAACCGCGCTCGTTTACCAGCCTCTCCTGGAAGGGAGCTCCAACCCCCTGACTCGTTTACCAGCCTCTCCTGGAAGGGAGCTACGACCCTCCGATCTCGTTTACCAGCCTCACCTGGAAGGGAGCTACAACCCCCTGACTGAAGGCTACAACCCTCAGCACCACCTTGGACCACGTTTCATCAATTTTCACACTGGATCCAACCACTTCAATAGAACACAACTTGCAGACCGCAATTCATCATATTTCCAGACGGAACCCTTTCCATATTTTTAAGCACGAACATACATCAACAACAGATACATATCAACACAGATCAGATAGCAGAAACACAGCAGAACAGATCAGATATTTCATACCCCTTGCTTCAGCAAGCCCTAGTTTGCATACGCGCTTTCCCTTCACCGATGTCGCGTGTATACGCGCTTCCGTCCATAAGGTTACTGCTATACAAAAAATCCTAACCCTGTTTAAACTGTTCTTTACAGAGGGAAAATGAACAATATGGCATACATAGAAAGGAAAACGATTAACAAAGAAAGAAGCACTTCATCAGTGATAAAGACCAGGATCCCAAGAAACAGCTTTTATATTGATGTCAAACCAGTTACAATCTTCAAGTCCAATGTTTCAGTTCAGCAATCATCTTCACTATTCAACCTAACTACTCTAGCACAAACAGAGCTTCAAGGGCCAGTGAACACTATGTACAAATAAAAGTCTCGAGCTCAAGTGTATTTCAAAGTTCTGCAACCAACAATTTCTCATCTTCTTCTGAGGTATTTATAGAAGGATGAGGAGGTGATCTGAGAAAAGATCTCTCAGGATAATTAATACAGTTTCAAGACTTCGTGGCCCTTTGAGGGGCTCGATGAAGAAATTCACAGGTGGAACACTGTATTAACTGTTTACAATAAATATCAAAGCTCGGTGGGAGCTTTATTTGACTTTGATGCTCTGTACGCTGTGTGGAGTAATTTCTTGGCTGTGCTGGAGGCGAATATCAAATTTTCTTCAATAACTTCGGCCTCTATTTGAATGCTTTGAGGCAACAGGTGGCTCGGTGGTAGCTGAGGAATCAATTTGCCTCAGATGTGGCGGTGGAGGCTTTCTGTCTGATAAAACACTTTAGGTTTTCCTTTAAACTGTGTTTTAGATTGGGGATTAGGCTTTTGATAACTATCTTAGCCGTAATCCCCATAAAAATTGTCTTCAATCTTCATCTGCTGTGCTCTGTCTTCAAAACTGATACTCTTTAACTGTGTTTGAATTAAAACAGTGTCTTGTCGATGTGCAGACCCGCACTGGGCTTTACGGCATCAATACTCATAGAGTACTGACGAAACATGGAATAGAGCCCCGTGAATGGCTTCTCTGTAATGAAACGAGGGCATGAGAATCGTCATTCCCAGCCCTTGGCATTTCTTCGTTATACAATGGAGAACCATTTAGAACACCTGCATCAAACACAAAACAATTAAGAAATCCTGCGGAAAATAGGTTTAAACTGCTTCAGATGGCGGGGGAGGAGCGTAGCCGTCGGATAAAAACATCTAACGGTGGAGATCGGCGCAAAACAGAAAAATGAGAGCGGGGAGAAGAAATAAGGCGGGATGGTTTTGGACCGTCCGATCTGGACACGTGGACGGTCCAGATCTAATCGGAGGATCTCAATCGGGGGTGGCAGGCAAGTGTGTGTGATGTAAATTTCCAGTGCGATTAAGCGTTGGCCGTTGATCTGCAGATCAGATCGACGGCGGAAAACGAATCGGCGGGTTTTGAAATGGTGGTAAGACTTGCGATCGGAGGGAATAAGGGCCGTTGGATAGGTGGGAAATGGACGGCCCAGATTTAATCAGAGGATCGCAATCGGGGAGGTCACACAACAACATGCGATTGAAACTTTGCAATTGAGCGCTGGCCGTTGATCTGAGGATCAGATCGACGACAGGGAATGAATCGGAGGGATCGCAAGGGTGTGTGATGGCCGTCGGATCACGAAACAGATGGACGGCTGCGATGGAATCGGCGGATCGCAATCGGGAGCGCAACAAAAACGCATGCGATTGAAAGTTTGCGATGCGATTGAGCGCAGGCCGTCGATCTGAGAACAAGATCAACGGTCAGGATTAAATCGGGGATAGACAATCGGGGGTGAAACATTGCGATTGCGATTTTGCGCGGACCGTTGGATCAAAGGATTAGATCAACGGCTGGGATTGAATCGGGGATCGGCAATCGGGGGCGCAACAAAAACGCATGCAATTGAAAGTCTGCGATGCGATTGAGCGCAGGCCGTTGGATCAAAGGACTAGATCAACGGTCAAGATTGCTTCGACCTATGCACCGGCGGAAAAACCCTTAAACACATGAAAACCAAAGTTTTTGCAAATAAAACAAGTTAAAAATGGATCGGGCGGAAAATATATACGTAAAGGAAAAAGGTGCCCGATTGCGGGGCCTTCGGATATATGGAATGCAATATACCCGGGGCATATTTAAAACAAAGGGGCCAATCGCAATCGGGCCGTTGAGCCTAGTCTTTCCGATCAACCCATTGTGTTGTTTCCGATTGCGATTGCGCGATCGGCTCTTTTCAATCAACCCATTTGTATTTATCACGTGGTTTTAGGTTTTTAACTTAAAACTTTCGGAAAGTGGGTTTTTGGGTTTACAAAGGAAAATATTGATCGGAGAGGGATTTTTCAATGGTTTATCGCCCGATTGCGGGCTCTATGGTTATATGAGGAAATAATATGATCGGGGGTTTTTGTATGAAAGGCTAATCGCAATCGGAGCTTTATAATGGTTCAAAGTCATGCACCCTTGGATATTTGCGATGCGATTAGTGCCGAAAATCTTTGGCGTTTGGTTTTAACACATGGGCATGTGGGGGGAAGTGGTTTAGGACTTAGCCCAAGGGGCTTAGGTCCATAGCAATAAAACTTTAATTTTTTATAAGAAATTTTCAAGGATTTTAATGGATTTGGGGGTTTCGAAATAGTTAAAAAGTGAGTTTTTAACTATGAAAGGGGAAATTTTCATAAATGGAAAGAAGAGGACTTATGAAAACAAGGTAGTTTTGATGGGGAAAAAGGGAAGCAGATGAAAGGTTTTGAGAAGAGGAGAAATGATGATCTTTCAGCAGTCTTTCAGTTGGAATCAGCAGAAATTTCTGAGTATAAAATGGGACAGCAAATGAGGATTTTGGATAGAGGCATGAGGCCTACAAGGAGTCTTCAAGAGCCAACAATTTTTAGTGATAAAATTTCTTTCTTGGAGACTCAAAAAAGATCTTAGCCACCTTTTGGTATAAAAAAATATTATAGGTGGCTAACAGTGGCTCCACTTGGGGATGGTGCCTTCTTGAAGGCATCAAGAATTCAGACTTGATTTCTGGGAGGCTGATTAGTTGCCTCATCCATTGGGATGTCCTCTCGTGATTGAATAATATTCTCAAAAAACATATTTGGCGGCCATGAAAACAATGGACCTTTATCAACCAGCTTGCTACCTACCCAATCCTACAGATCTAGCATTTTTTCTTCATCAGAGTGCACTTGGATTGGCAAACTCTATTCACAACATTTTATTCTTTTGAAAGCAGGAAATATAATCTACTTCTACTCCTTATTCCTCCCTGAACTCAGATTAAACAGTTGAGCTCAGATATTTCTCTACCTAGTCTACTGTCTGTTGGGATTAAACAGTCCAACAAACTTTCATTCTCTAAATTCTACAACAGAAATTTAAAAAAAATAGTCAAGTCAAGATTGAGCTGTTCGACTTGCTATGATCTATGGCATAAAAACAAGCTGCACATAGATTATTATTTGCAGAAATTGAACATCGAAAATTGAAGGCTTAAGATCTGAAAGCTTCTTATTATGGCCTTCTCTCTTCTTTTCATAGCTATGATTTTTTCTTTTTTCTGTGAGCTATCTCTTCCTTGATATCTGATTCATATTTTGAGCAAATTAGAACCAGTTTTTCCTCTTTTATGACTCAGAAAATAAAACAGTTTTGAGTCATCTCTCTTTGGAAAATTTGGTTCAGATTTTGAGTTTGTTTGAACCTTAATTTCTATCCTAATCTATCTACTGATAAGCCAAGATTAAACGGTTTGGCAAATCAAATTCACTACCCTATCATCAGAAAATTGAAAGCTAATTAGTCAAGATTAAACAATTTGACTAACTAGAAGTGTGTTTTGCAGGAGTGGCATTTAAGCTTGCACACTTTCAGATTTATTTCTCTTTTTGGCATGGGGCTGTGCCTTTCTTGTTTTTCATTTCTGCCCTCTTTTCTTTCTTTCTTTGTTTTTGTATTTTTTTATTTTTCATAACTTTGAATGCAATGGTGGATGAAATATTCATAATGAAAAAGAAAAAGGAAGGCCTAAAAACATATCATGAATCAAGAGAAGTAATGCTTGAGCATCCTGCCATTGACAGGATCCCCAAACAATTCTGTTCCATTCAGCTCTTGTAAGAAGAATGCATTGTTTCCAGCAACTGAATGAATAGAGTAAGGGCCAAGCCATAGATTGTCAAATTTACCATGCTTTCCCTTGTCTTCCTTCTTTGAGTCCCACTTTAAAACTTTGTCCTCAATCTTGAAATTACTGGCCTTTGTTCTTCTGTCAAAAAGCTTCTTAATGCTGTCCTGTTTCTGCAATGTTTTGTTGTACACTTCCTCTCTGGTTTGCTGAAGATGAATGGTCTGATTTATTCTTCTGATTATGTCATTTTCTTCAGTCTGCAACTCTTGAATAAACTTCATAACTGGTACACCAAGGCTATTAGGAAAGATTGCATCTGTACCATACACAAGCTGAAAAGGTGACATACCAATAGATTTCTTCAAAGTTAATCTGTCAGCCCAAAGTGCATGGACTAGCTTTGTTTGCCAAGACTTTTTATTGTCCTCCAACAGTTTCTTGATTATGTTCACTAAGCTTTTATTGGAAGATTCTGCAAGTCCATTACCTTGAGGGTAATAGGCTGTGGAATGCCCTAGTGTTATCTGGTATTTATGACAGAAGTCAACCATTTTCTTTGATCCAAATGCTGTTGCATTATCTGTGATAATCTTGGTAGGACAGCCAAATCTGGAGAGGATATTGGTTTCTATGAACTTTATAATAACTGAATCATTGGCTTGCCTACAAGGAATGGCTTCTATCCACTTAGTGAAATAGTCTGTGGCAGTAAGGATCCATCTATGCTGGGCAGAAGATGAGGGATGGATTTCACCTATGAATTCAAGTCCCCACTATTGAAATGGGGCTTCAACAGTGATTGGATGCAGAGGAAAGGGTAACAATTTTCTTTTGCCTTCGAATAGTTGGCATTTATGGCAAGTAGTGGTCATCTTGTGTACATCGGGAAAAAGAGTAGGCCAATAGAAACCAGCCCTCAAAATTTTGTTGGCTGTTGACTTCCAATATAAATGACCCCCACACTCTCCTTCATGAAATTCCTGCTTAACCTTCTCTACATCAAACTCAGGCAAACATTTAAGCAATATACCACTAGCATTTTTTCAATAAAGACACCTATCTACAATGCAATAGTTTACTGCTTTCAGTTTTAAGAACCTTGCCTTTGTTTTCGATAAACCAGGAGGTGTATTTAAATTAAGCAAAACATAAACGATATCAGCATACCAAGGAGAATTCATAAAATGGTTTTCAATAATGGGAGTTGAGAATTCTTCTTGGCTGTCCAAAGCATTAATCATATTAATATCAAGAACTTCACAATTTGATTCAGCCATTAATTTAGCTAGACCTTGGCCTTTGATGAGCTTAGTGGGTTTTATTTCTAAATCATATTCAATAATTACTGCAATCCACTTACCTCTTTTACCATCTGGATCCTGGGTTAGAATGTCTTTTACAACCGAATTTGGGACAAAGGCAATGACGTGTGAGTGAAGGACGTATACTCTGAAGTCTTTCAATGCTTTAACCAAAGAAAAAGCTTGCTTTTCCATAATGTTATACTTCAAAGGGGCATCCCTCAATGCCTTGCTAAAGAATGCAATAGGATGCTCTTGTCCTTGTGGATTTTTCTGTAAAAGGACAGCAGCAATAGTATGTTCTGATGCAAATGAGAAGATATAAAAATCTTTTGAAAAATCAGGGCTTATGAGAACCGGTGTTTTGGTTAATGCTTGTTTCACCAGCTCAAAGGATTCTTTGCTTCCAAGGTCCATTTTATCCCTTGCTCCTTCTTCAACATGTTTGTGATATTTCTAAGGAGCTCTGCCAAGTTAGGGATGAACCTTCTCAAAAAAATAATCTTTCCAATGAAAGACTGCAACTCTTTGATATTTCAAGGATGAGAGATTTGCAATATAGCCTCAATCCTCTTTGGATCTATCTTTATACCCTCTTCTGAAATAATGTGTCCAAGAAGCTTACCTTCTTGGAGAACAAATAGTGTCTTCTTAGGGTTTAAAGATATTCCAAACCTTTTGCACTTCTCGAAAACTTTTCTCAAATGTTCTAAATGTTCTTCATCTGTTTTTGAAAACATAGTGACATCATCTAGATAGATAATGATGAAGAAGCCCAATTCTTCCGAGAATGCTATGTCCATGGCTCTCTGAAAGGTTGCTCCAGCGTTCATTAGACCAAAAGGCATCTTCACATACATGAAAGTGCCCCATGGAGTAATGAAAGTTGTCTTTAATTGATCAGCAGGGTGAACTAAAATCTGATTATACCCTGAATAGCCATCAAGCAACGAAATCCTTTTAGACCCCACCACCCTTTGTAAAATGTGATCCATTTTTGGTAAAGGGTAGTTATCCTTTAACGAAGCTTTGTTTAAGTCTCTAAAGTCTATACAAAGCCTGATTTCTCCAGTCTTCTTCCTAACAGACACCAGATTAGATACCCACTCAGAATATCTAATAGGGACAATAATGCCAGCCTCATACATTTTCATGATTTCCTTCTGAACCAATGGCAACTGGACAGGGTTTATTCTACGTAGTTTCTGTTTAAATGGTTTTTGGTTTTCTTTAAGAGGGATTTTGTGCTGTATTATTTCAGTGTCATAGGATTTAAGATCTTCATAACTCCATGAAAAAACATCAGAAAACTCTTTGAACAACTCTATGTATTTGAGTTTAATGTGAGCTGGCAAAGTTTTGGACAGTTTGATCATTTTCGGTTTTTCCTCACTGCCTATATTGCACTCCTCTACTTCAGTCTCTACAGGTTCCAGTTTTGGTTTATTGGCCACATCGTTAAAATCGAACAACTCCTCTAAAGGCGTTAGACCACTCGGCAAATTTTCATCTTTAGAATGCAGAGTTTGTAATTCTTCCGTTTCTAACTCTGCACTTAATTCTGTTTTGTTCCTAAGTTTGCTAGACAATAGGTTAATATTGGTAGGTTGAGGAGACGATTCTTCTTCACCAAGAAAGTTTTCTTCATTGCAGTCTGTATCATAATCTGAATCTGAACCGTGCAGTTCGAACTCATTTCTGAATTGCATGAAGTCTTCTATTTGTTTGTCATTGTCAAACACTTGCCAATATTTTTCGTTATCAGGTACTGCCGGTCTAAATTTTATCGGAGTTGTGTTGTCTCCAGTCTCATATGGCATTAGACATGTCCTGGCCGCAAAAGCTAAATTGTGGGCTGCAATGTTCTTTTTCCTTGGGATGAAACTCAGGTTTGACTCCTCAAATGTTGTCAACAGGTCCATGACATCATTCCGATAGGCTCTAAGTCTGGGATGATTCGCATTATGCTCCCCATTGACTTGCCTAATGATTAACTCAGAATCCCCGTACACATTAATTCTTCTGGCTCCTAATTTCTTCAAGAGATGCAAGCCTAAGAGAAGGGATTCATATTCTGCTATGTTGTTGGAACACTGAAAGTTTAATTTGCATGAGATGCATTATGTGTGGTTGTTTTCAGTGTTAATGATCCAAACCCCTGCACCAGCATTATTTCTAGTGCATGACCCATCAAAATACATACTCCATAAAGGACTGTCTTCGGTTTCGTCTGTTTGGCGATTGTCCCTTTTAACTATGGTGCCTTCTGACTGTTCATGATTAGCAGCACCCAATTGAATTTGTTTTGACTCTTCAAATTCTTGAATAGATTGAGGGATGATGCCAGAAATGTTAGGGGTATTTTCTGGGTTGTTAAGTCCTAAAAACAATGGACTCATAACCGGTAAATCAAGACCTATGCTTTGTTTACTAAAGTTTTCACATGTGGCAAATTGTTTGGACACTTCTGCGTTATTATACTCTTCTTCCCTGTCGGCCTTTAATTCTGTTAAAGTGACATGCTCACTAGGAGTTTCATTGTTAAACATGATAAAATAATCAAGGCCTGTATTGACAGAATATATAGGGGAGTTTCGTGGTCTGTCTTGACTTGTAACCGTGTATTGCATATGAGACTCCCTGTAAAGTCTTCTGGTCTGATTGAAAACCGGGATGGTCGCATATGTCATGTCCATCTGCATTGTCCCCTGTAACTTAGCTCCCCAGGATCTTGATAATAACATTCCATACTTTGGGGGGACATCAGCCACAACAATGTCCATGAGTAAACATTTGGCTGGAATCTGGGCTAGTTTAACACAGAGGTCTTTGATCAATCCTAGACATTTTACTCTATTTGAGTCAAAGGAGTATAGGTCTTTGTAGGGTCTGGTAATTTCTAAACCAAGGCTCTCCATCACAACTTTAGGCATTAAATTATGAGAAGCCCCGGAATCATGCATAGCGTTGTGTAGAATTTTGTCATGAATGTTCAAACTCACATAAAAGGGAGGAACTGGTCCTTCTTGAAACTTCCCTTCAATCTTAGGGCCAAAAATCAACTCTGGTAGGTCGTCACTAAGATTAACGGTATCTCCATTTTCCTCTATATTTAAAGCCTTCAAAATTTGGTTCCTATATACACGTTGGGAAGCTAACTCAGTTAATGGAACAGAGATTTTGATCTTTAAGATTTCCTGTTCCAGGATGAAAGGGGTTTGATTCTTTGAAGCACTTGTTTCAACCTTATTAGCTGTCACTCTATCAACAATTACAGCTTGCTGATTTGTTTTATTTGACAAAACTGTTGCAGAAGGAGTACTAGCTGAAGTGTTAGTACTGCTGATGTCTTCACTCTGTTTTTCAGAATTTTGAGTGTTTTTCTCCTTATCCTTATCAGAATTAACAGCCACTGTTTTGTCTTTTTGTTTGGCTGTTTTGGGTTTGGCTGCGGTGCTGCTTTGAGAGGATTTGTCAGAGGTTTTGGTGTTGGGGGCTTGTTTTCTGGTCTTGCTTCTAAGGTCATATTCTCTTTGAGGTTCTATGACGACATTTTCCATGTCTTGATAATCATTTTCATTACCATTTCTTTTGTCATCATAAGGAGTGTAAAGACCTTGTTTTCTATCATAATGAACTTCCAAGTCATCATCTTCTTCCCCAAACATGTTGATATCCTCTTTCTCTGTTATGTCTTCTGTTTCTTCAACCTCACTTACATAGTTTTGATGAAAGGGAGGGGTGATCTGTTGATCATCTTCCCTAGGTCTGTTTGGGGGTTGGTTCCTTCTAACATTCTGATTCTGGTTTCTATTTTGAGGAGCAGTTTGATTTTGATTTGCTTGTGCTCTCTTAATTATGCTCATCTCTTTCATCATTTCTTTCATCATTCTCTCCATTTTTGAGTTGGAAGTAGAAGGTGTGGATTCCTCTCTAAAAGATACTCTCTTCTCGCTCTTCATTCTTGCTCTTTTCTCCATCAAGTTCACTTCCACAGAAAGAGCACCCCTTTGCATGTCTTCAATAGTTGCAAAATCTCTCTCTCTTAGTGAATAGGTCATGTCTGGATCAAACCCTTCAGGAAATTTGTTTAAAGCTGAGCCCTGAGGAGGTTTTAGTTCAGGGGAAAGTGCATTATAGACATTGTTAAATCTGGTACAATAAGATTGTACACTTTCCCCAGGGTTCCTATGGAGATTGTTATAGTCAGCAAGGACTTGGAGAGGATTCTTTCTCACTTCCCATTTGTTTAAGAATGTTTGATGGAAGGCCTGGAGATCGTTAATACTATGGGGGGTTAAACCTTTAAACCATTTTCTTGCTTCTCCCCCCAAACTTTGAGCAAATAGTCTCAACTTGACAGAATCATCATCAATTTCGTTTCTGTCAAAGTAGTCATTCATCTTGTCCACATGTTGAGATTTTGTTATAGCATTACTAGCATCATATAATGGAATTTTGGACTGATAGTCCTGTGGAAGATTGACTAATGGTACAGGAAGGACTAAGGGAGCATACCACGCTGCCATGATAGGTGGTGGATTTACAAGAGGAGGTGTGGGTTGAAGTGGAGTGGTTTGAACAGTGGATGAAAGATGAACAGAAGTGAATGGAACAACAGTAGATTGCTGAGCTGATCTTGGATGAGAGACACCTAGATTATGTAGAAAATGTAAATCAAGAGGTGTTGATTCTCTATCCCCAAGAGGTTCACCTTTTTCTGGGGATGAATGTGAAGACTCAGAATCTAACTAATCTAAATCACCAAATGACCTAGTCCTAAAGGGGTTTAAGAAGTCTGTTTGTGATTTCTGAAGAGCTGAAAGGTTTTCAGGGACTGAATTAGCTCTTAGGGGTGATCTGAAAACAGTTGAAGATTGTATCTTAGGAGACTTCCTAAGGATTCTTTCCGGGTTGTCAACTATCTCAGGTGGATCTGGATCAGGATGGGCTCTAGTGTGAATCTTTTTAGGAGCCACTATGCTAAGTTTTTAGACCCAAGTAAACAAGAAAAGTTCAACCAGATATGACAATCTTTGGAGAGGTTAATAATCTTGTTTCTGTTTTAAATCTGATCCTCATAGGAGTTTGAATGATTTTATAATGATAATGGTTCTTCCCGGAGAGTCTTAAGGTCTACTAGGATTGTGAGGTAGCCCAAAGTGGAAATTTTAGCTCCTTTCGGGGTAAAAGGTCGTATGGTCCACCACCATGTTTATTTAATTCCAATCGAAATATTTTTAGGTTTTCTAAGTCATTTTTCGGTTTTATGGTTGTTAAGAATATGCTAACTTTGTTTCAAAACTTAGCTAGGTCACGAGACAAAGGCTGGGTCTACTCTTATGGCTAAGCCAGTGATTTTCCAAGGTTAGATAAAAAACTTAAAAAGAATCCTAGGGTTGACCTAGTTTGTCACCGATTGAATTGAGCTTCATCTTAATTACCCATTTTCTCGATAGTGCTTGAAAAGGCTGCTTTTGACTCACAAAGATGTTATGAAGATTACGGGTAAGGGGTTCCCAGGTGGAGTCGCTTGAGAAATGTTAGGTCTCATGTTATTAACAAGATTGGGAGAGTCCAATCCATGAGTTAACATCATTTCAGCCAACTTTGGGATTCTAGGATCTAGCCCTCACGAGATCCGGAGGGATCTCTCCAATATGCAGATGGATATTGTCTTTGAAGTTTAGGGTAATGATATTAGGCTAGTTATGAAGGCCACGGGTTTTGTTTTTGTTTTGGATGGTTGAGCATGAAATGTTACTTGAGGGGAAAAACCTAAATGCAAAAAGTTCCAAAAGTGAGAAGTTGCAAGTAAATAGAGCAGAGATTTGTGGGACGGATAGATATAACTTATTTGGTTTTAGTCCATTGGGCTATGGAGTCATATACGGGCTTTAATTGAACAACAACATCAAGTGTGATCCAGGGGAAAGTCATCTATGTCTAAGGATTTCTTTAAATTTTGATTTATGGAATGGAGTGATACACTAAGAAGGGGAATCAAACAGATGCGAAATGAAGGCGACCTAGGATCTGATAAGTACTTTTAAACCCGATGCAGCCTTTGGCAAACACTTAGGAGGACACGAAGCGAGACTAGGATCACGGTAGAGGTGCTTTTAAACCAACCTGACCTTTGACACCTTCCAATAGAAAACATACAAAACAAGGAGACATAAAGATAACGAGAATGGTCTAAGATCTAGCAAGTTCTTCTAAACTGCTTGACTTTTAACACATCCCCAGGAAACAATACGGTAGTTATGCGGATAAGTGCGGGACCCGGGGCTAACCATATCTTCCTTGGTTCATCATCACATAACACATCTTTTGAAAGTAACATTCGAAATAATATTCGGCTAGGACGATAAAATGAGGGGAACACCTGACATTCTCATACCTAAAACTGAATTAAGTCATTCCTAAATAACACGGATTTGGAAGAAAACATTCGAATAAGATTTCGACCCGAGAGAAGGTTAACGATATACGAGCGAGGTCTAACCATGTTCAGAAAACATTCTTTACAGTGGAAAATGAAACAATATGAAAACGAAATAAAACAACAAGTTACAAATGAGAATAACATCACCAAGATCGATATAGATCAGGATCCCCATGAAGTAGCTTTATATTGATGTCAAACCCGACTACAAACTTCAAGTCCAATGTTTCGATCCAAGCCAATCATCTTCACTATTCAACCTAACTACTCTAGCACAACGAGCTTCAAGGGCCAGTGAATACTATGTACAAATAGAAGTCTCAAGCTCAAGTGTATTTCAAAGGATTACAACGACCAACCCCCTTTTTCCTCTTCGGTAGAAGTATTTATAGGAAGATGAGGAGGTGAGATTTAACAAAATATCTCAAGACGAGTTAATGCGAGTGAGACTTCTCGGCCCTTTGAGAGGAAATCGGTGGAGAGATGCAATTGGAAATGTTGCATTAACTTTTTTACATTTATGGATTTAAAACTACAAAGTAGGTTTTATTTGACTCTGAGAGCTCATATCTTTGCATTGAAATAACTCATGAACGATTGTTGCATCGGTTCTATTAGCGGAAGTTAACTCCTGTTTTAACGTGAAGGTAGATATTTCTTTAAGCAATAACTTCGGCCTCTTGTTTGAAAAGGTTTGAGCCTTGGTGGCTCTTTGTAGTAGTGAGGAATCAATTTGCCTCATTTGAAGCGGTGGAAACCTCTCTTGTCATCAAAACATTTATGATTTTCTTTTTAAACTATGTTTTGGGTGGGGGATTAGGCTTTTGATAGCTGTCTTAGCGTGATATAGCAAAAGCATCTTCAATCTTCATCAGTCGTACTCTGTCTCCAAGCGATACTCTTTAAGCATTTTTGAATTAAAACGGTGTCTTGTTGATGTGCTACGAGACATGCTAAAAAGACTTTAAAACATCGATAATCCATACGACGTTGAAAGCAATAGACGAAATCCATGAGATGGTTCCCTTTAACAGCAACTTCTGTTGCGGGGAAAACGTCTTTCCGGGCTCATTTCTTCATTAAACGATGGAAAACCATTGGTGCACACTTAAAACACAAAATAGTTAAGAAATCTGGAAATAGAGTTAAGCACTTCGGATAGCGGGGGTAGCAGCAGTCGGATGAAGGCAATAACGTAGGGAGATCTACATAGGAAGGCAAAACGGATAGCGGGAGAAGAATAAGGAGGGACGGTTTTGGGCCAGGTCCACGTCTGGACACGTGGACGGTCAGATCTAATCGGAGGTCTCGTCGGGGTGGCACAAAAGGGGATGCGATTGAACTTCCGGTGCGATTAAGCGGCTGGCCGTTGTCCTGCCAGTCGAGATCGACGAGCGAGAAAACGAATGGCGGGTTTTGAAATGACGTGGGACTTGTGATCGGAAGGAATAGGGTCGTTGGATAGAGCGGGAAATGGACGGCGTGATGCGAATCGGGAGGCGGACGCGAAGGACTTGCGATTGCGATCGGAGGGACAATGCGATTGGCGCAGACCGTTGATACAGGGAGAATGGACGATGGAGATTTAATCGGGGCACGCAATCGGGAGGTGCACGATGGGTGTTGCGATTGCGATGGGAGAATGGTCGATTGAGCGTGACGGGTGGATCAAAGGACTAGATCAGCGGTCGGGATTGCTGCGACCTATAGAGGCGGAAAAACCTTTAAACACATGAAAAATCAAAGTTTTTGTGAATAAAACAAAGTTTAGCAGTTGAGGCGGAAAAAATATAGGTAAAGGAAAAAGGCGCGCCCGGTGCGGGGCGGGGTTTTCACGAATGTAATATGCCAGGAGTTATAAAGACAAGGGCTAATCGCAATCGGGCCATTGAGCACGGTCTTTCCGATCAACCCATTTGTATTGTTTCCACGTTGCGATTAGCATGATCGTATCTTTCAATCAACCCATTTATATTTGACACGTGGTTTTAAGTTTTAACTTAGAACTTTCGAATGGGTTCTTAGGTTTACAAAGGAAAATGAGTTTTGTAAAGGTTCAAGAAGTGCGCACCGTTGGATACTTGCGATTAGCGCCGAAAGTCTTGGTTTGGTTTTAACACATGGGCATGTGAGAGGGGAAGTGGTTTAAGGATTTAGCCCAAGGGGCTTAGGTCCATAGCAAATGAAACCTTGATTTTTTATGAGAAATATCAAGGATAAAAAAATGGGTGAAGTTCCGAAATAGCAAAAGTGAGTCTTTAACTATGAAAGGGGAATTTTTCATAAATGGAGGGAGAACTTGTAGTGCGTAGGGAAATACATAGAGAAAAGGGGGAGTAAATGAAGGCTTCTTCAAATCTTCAAATAGCTTTTGATGAAAATCAGCAGAATTAATAGGCAAAGTAATGTAGATTTTGGACAGAGGCATGAGGCCTACAAGGAGTCTTCAAGAGCCAACAAATTTTAGTAATGAAAAATTGTTCTTTGAAGGCTCAAAACAGATTTAGCCACCTTTTGGTATAACAAAATATTATAGGTGGCTAACAGGGTCCTTGATGTATCTGTTCAACACTAGGCCATATATATGCTTTGCAGTGAACACACTTAGCCAATTCATGGTTGAGCCCGGGAGGGTGCACTTGATAGCTGGAAAGCACATTCTTTGCTACGTGCAAGGGCCTGTTGATTATGTTCTGAACTATAGGTGGGGAGATGGAGTGAAGTTGGCAGGGTACATAGATTCAGGTTTGGGCAGCGTGTGCTTTTGACAGGAAAATCACTTCAGGGCGTTTCTTCGGATTGGGTTAGGCAGTTTTGTCGTGGTTCAGTCGAAACCAAAAGTCAATTTCTTTGAGCTCTTCTAAGGCTGAGTAAATGGCCGCTAGATAGGCTATTTGTGAGGTCATTTGACTTCGCAAGTTGTTGTATGGCCTATTTGATCAGGAGTTGAGACCAATAATTATTCACTGTGATAATCAGATTTGCATTAAAATCACGGAGAATCCAGTGTTTCATGACAGGTTAAAACACATTGACATCAAATATCATTTCATCAAGGACTATGTTCAGAAGGGGGCAATGAAAATGGAGTATATATCAATAGATGAGCAGGTGGTCGATGTTCTCACGAAGTCCTTTCCAAGAGGAAAGCATGTCCATTTCAGGGACAAGATGGGTGTGGTGAGAAACACTTTCCTCAGTAACAAGCAGTGTTGATTTCTAATGTAACTTGGACAAGTTGTTTCCCATGGGTTAGTCTCTACCTAGGGAAAGGTGTCCAAAATAATTATTTTGCCTAAGTGTGACTTTATACAGTGAAAGTGAATTTATAAGTGTTAAAGTCAACGTTAAATTATAAAGTGAAAAGTGACTTTAGACATAAAGTACAATGTGGGTAATTTATTTTTTGGGTGAGTTAAAAAATAGAAAGTGAAAATTAAATGCACATTTAGTCTCATCCCTTGACCTAAATGAATCTCAGCCATTAGATCTTAGGGTTGCCCAAAAGTCATTTAGGGAAACAAAAGGGGGAAAAGAAAAGGGAGACTACATTCATTCATTCATTCTTCATTAGCAGATTGGAGAAAGGAGGATGACGGTTGTAGAAAAGTTTTGAACGAGAAATTTGTTGCAGCAAGATGAAGGAGTGATTATGGGAAAAGATGGGCACAAAAGTCAAGGCATAGAAGACAATAGAAGGTACAATACAAAATATCATTTAGTGATGACAGTTGCAGGCAATTCGAGAGAAGTTTTTGGAAAAACTAAATTCAATTTAATTTTAAAAAGAAAAAAATTTGTACAGTCCGTACAGTGGTACGCAAATCCGTACTATTTATATGGAATCCGTACAGTCCATATTTTAAACTTCAAGTGGGCATAGAAATCGAGGCAAAGTGGGCACAATTTTCGAGGAGTTTTGGGCTGAAGAGATAACTTGTACTTTTTTTTTTATTTGGTCTGCAAATGTATTTTTCTTGAACTTGAAGGATAAATAAATTTGAAGAGCTTTCTAACAAGTTTTCCCTAGAGAAGATTCAAGGAGTTTTTCCTGGTTCTAAGTTGACCAAAAATCAGTGTGTATTTTGTTGGAAATACTGAGAGGGGGGGTGAATCAGTTTTCCTTTCAATTAGTATTATTATTAATCTTTCAGAGCATTAGTTAATATTCAATTATTATCAGTATTTTTACAATGATAGCAGTAAACAAAAGGAACACAAATGCACACATTTTTTAAGGTGGAAACCATCTCTGGGACAAAAACCACCTGAATGTTTTTCTAATAATTCTTTAATATTCAACTCCAATTGAAAATAAAGCTCCAACTTCCTAGAATCCAGAAAATCATTCTTCTCCAGCTCCTACTGGATGGACGCTCCAATGCCCGAGATTCTTCAATAGTCAACTGAACGGATGCCCTAACACCTAATGAGTTACAACTCACCCTAGCACCACCCTACCACCCTAAATTTTTTACAGGCTTGAACCTGTTGGTGACTTCATGCACCAGCCTAGCTCCACCCTACCACCCTATAAAAGAATAAAATAAAAATGGACTCTCGTACCAGGGAAAATGGTCCACTTTAAAATGATATAGAATGATGTAGAAGAAGAAGACACACTAGACGATAACCCCTAACCCCAACTATGGCACAACCACCTAATGATGATCCTAGACCTCCCGACACTACCTCTTCAACTCTTGGAAAATAGGCACTTGTACAATTTTTACAATGATGCTTTTACAATGACTTAGTACAATGATACCTTTACAATGACTGTATGCAGTGCTGCCCACTTGAAGACTTCATGTGGTGAACTTATTGTTTCTGTTCTTCACCTTGATTTATGCTCTTGTCATGCTACCCTCTATTACACAGCATTTTTTCATTGTCCCTGCAATCCCCATCTCACCCATTGGAGGGTCATTTCCGTGATCAATAAGCAGTGTCATGCCTTGCAAAGACCATCATTGTATCCCTTTACATGAGAGTAATATTCCTTATGTTGACAATTCCCTAAGCAGAGACTCAAAAACCCTTGTTTTTGCTGTGGCGCGGGTAATCAGTTATGCGCTCGCACCGAAGAGGAAGATTAACATTGGGCCTCATGCCAGCTAGCGCTCTGTCCCAGTTTTCCACCTGCGCCAAGCTATTTATGGAATGTTTTTTAAAAATAGAGGCGGAGATTCCACTCTAACCACCTCGAGGATGAGTCATTGGGAGTGGTTGAACTGAAAAACCATGGAATCCCTCCTTTTAGTTTATGGTTTCCACCTCTTATTGGAACTCCCTAAAGGTTAGGCCTCCCTCCCACCTTTTTGGGGATCCTAACCTCCTCCTTTTCCTCTATAAAAGAAGTTATCTCTCTTAGAAAAATCTCGCTGAACTTGGAGAATTAAACATATTATAGTTGAATTACTAGAGAAGATAGAATAAGAAGGAATTTCGTTGAGGAAGCTTGAGTCCATGAATTCTGAGAGAGCTTGAGTCCATGCCTTCATCCTGCCCTAATTCCCTGACGAGCATCTGTGACGCGCTTCGGCTGAACCCCGTTGGAGGAGACGGCAACGTCAAATCATTGGTTGTAACTCTTCCTTCTATTCATTTATATACATGACTATTGTTTGTTTCCCATTTTGTATTATGTTAGATACTTAATGCAACATGCTTAGCCCTCTTTGACTGGCTAGTAGTTATGAGTGAAACCATTATGTCGTATGTTTTTCTTGTTTCTTGTTCTATGTGCAGGTATCCAAGCATAATGGCAGAAGGATTGTGATTTGCCAAGGCAGGAGTGAGAGGCCACCACCGCTATAGCAACAACGACAGCGTTGGATTCCAGGTAGGTCGATCTACCATGTCCTTTGTTCATTCAATAATTAGGAAGCAACACTTTAGCATGTCCCTTTGTTTCTAGACCCACTCTAGGGCTAGATGGATCATCTCTGTCTGCAGAGAGGATTTACCTGCTTAACAAATTGGTGATTCCACTGGGGATCGGTGCGAATTTGTCGTTTCATCTTGTTGGGTCAGTTTCAATTATTGATTTAGTTATCTGTCTTTTTCTAGTTTGCTTGCTTATTTTCCATCCTCTATTCAGCTCTAGAGTGTCAAGATTGAGCTTTGCTCATTAGGTTTTAGTTTTTCCTCTTTTTCCATAGTTATCTGGCTTGGTGCGGTTTTTCTCTGAACAGTCGCGCCGATTGGCGCAGATTTCTCTTTTTTCAGTCGTTCCAGCCCCTGTATGGCGCGGATTACAACCTTAGGTCGCATCGACCCCTGTAGGAATTGGTTTGACCTCCTTGGTGAGTCTTTTGGTCAATTGTGCTTGCTTTTGGGTTGTTTTTTTTTGTGTAATTATGCCTTTGGGATTGTTTTGATTACTGTCAACTTGCTTTTCTCATTCGTTCGTCCATCTTCTTATCAGTGTCAGTTGAGGCCTTAGGGTTTCTAGGTGTCCTAGTGCATTGAGCCTTATGTTCGAAAATCAAGTCGGTTTGATTGTTGTCAGTCTCATTTGTGGATGGATTGCACTTAGTTTTCTTGATCTTTTTTAGTAATTTCTTTGGTTGAAGAGTCATTTCTTTTTTTGATTGATTCTTCGCCTTATTGCTCCAAGCATAGATTACATTGCTTGTTTTGGATCATTTTGAAAACTTTCTGCTGGTTTGAAAGATTGCGACATTAGTTTCAGTGCTTTCTTGTGTTTGTTTTGTGTTTTATTGATTCATTCAATTTCGATTCCTACACAACACTTAAGCTAGTGTTTGTTTTCGTTTTTCATGTAATTAGTGCATCATGTGCTTCTTTTCATTGAAAATATTAAAAAAAAAAAAAATTATTTTGCATTTTGTCTTTGCATTGAAAGTGAAATACTCTTTTGCATAACTACAATCTGATTATCTAGGAAAGAGTTTCATTTTCATTAGATTCTATTAGATGCATTAGTGGATTTCTTCACATAGTCTCATTGTTTGCTTTTGTTTGAAAGATCTCTATCATTCTCATAACTATCATTCATTGAATCGGAAATGATGTTCATTTGCATATAGCTTGCATTTAGGAATTTTGAGATCCAAATTCGATAGGGCCCCTTAAAACTAAAACATAATCCAAGATCAACTTTAAAATTTATTTAATTAACCTAAGGAAGCATTGAAACATAACAAAACATTTTTACTGGTCTAGGCTAGAGACGTGTTCCAGCGTCTTAAAACCTAGTAGTTGTCGTTCGCCATCTGGCTTTAGACAGCGCTAGTGCAGACTTGTGCTCCTCGTACCATCGAGTATATAAAGGGAGACCCCTCTAGGTTGCAATCCTTTTATCCATAGGAAGTCGAGTCTGCCGCCTTATAACCATGATACACCGAACACAGCATTCGGGGAGACTACCTGCACGTACGTTAAGTCCTTGGTCATTTCTGTTTCATTTGATCACCAAGGTGTATATGGAAGTTCACGGAAACCTGGTACACCCTCTTGCTTAGTATTCCAGAGTAGTCATTTTGATATTTTCATGACTCTTTAAAAAGAGAAGAGATCGTCGAGCACTTGTCCTTTCACACTCGATTAAAATTGAAAGCGACTAGAGTCATCTTTGGCCTGTTTCTCGACTCTTTAAAAATGAAACAGCAAAATATGGTTTCAGTGTCATAAAATTAATCACCTACGATCACACGCTCGTTAAAGTTTTATTACTTGGCCTATTTTATTTCCTTGGTTTTGATCTTGGAGTCCTCGATTGGTTCTCTTTTTTCCTTTCTGTTTTGATATACAGCCACGATGTCGGAACTACCAGTTTCTTCGTCCTCACTGCCTCCTAGTGGTAGTTCTTTCCCGAACGTTTCTTTTGAAACTCCTCAGTCCACTAGGTCTGCCGAGATCTTGCAGCCTATCCTCCCGTCTGTCCTGCCTCTTGCTACTCGATCTCCTCTTGAAGAGCCAGTTGAGTTCAATTGGCCTCTTTCTAGTGCTTGGTCTGGTTTTTGGGAAGAAGGATATTTTCCTCCTCTTACGTCGGGCTCGCCATTTTTTGTTGTTGTTGTGCCTCCTAGTCCCCATAGTCTTTTCTAAGATATTACGGCAGAGTCAGACATGGACTCATCTAGTCCTGTTGGTAGTGAAGGAATGCTTGTTTCTACAAGAGAATATCAGCCTTTTCCGTAAGATGTCCCTCATGTTTCTACTCAGTCTTCTCCACCATCGGTGTCACTTCCCCTTGGATATCGGTCCTTGAGTCAAATTATGTCTGGTGTTACCTCCATTGCGCAATCCAATACAGTAACTCCTCCTCAGAGTTTGGCCCTACCTTCATTAGGACTATCGTCTTCGACACCTGGTTCGTCGGTTACCCTTACATCTGTTCTAGTCCAGCCAACAGTCTATGTGGCTTCATCCACACTGGTTGTTACCCATCAGTCGTCAGGATCTTTTCACACTCGCAGGTCTATTTTTCTCAATCCTACATGGCATGTTAATCCCAGATCGGGTAGATCACAAACCTGTGCCATGGAAACCCCGTCTACCTCTACCACGTCTATGGTTTCTACCTATGTTTTTGATGATAAGATGTTGTATGTTCACTGACGTTATGCTCCCTTGATGGAAGCCACGCCTGCTTCTCGTGCAGTTTCCACTACTCCTGTGATTCCTGGCGGTCTTACTTTTGAAGAATATCTGTTAGTTGTTCAACAGCAGAGTTCTCAGGGTTCTCAGCTGTTCCAAGCTCCTAAAAATATTCAATTCCATCATTATGATGTTGTTGGTAATCTCATATATGTATATCCACACCATTATGATGAGCATGGTAATCCAGTCTATTTGCCTCTTATTGATCCTTATCAGACTGTTTCTCGTTTTGGACCTACCTTGCTTATGCAACCCTCTAGCTTGCAAGGAAAACCCTTAGTGGGACAACCTTTAGCTCAGTAGGGCCCTACTTTTGGTCCACAGGGACAACCATATGGTCCACAAGGCCAACCTTTACAAGGACAACCTTTGGTCCAACATGGACAACCCTCCGGTCTTTCGGTTCAACCTCTGAATCCACCAAGACTATCTTATGCTCCTGGGGGAAAATCTACCTACCACAGGGACAACCTATTGCACCACAACAACAGCCACATGCTCAGTATGGCCCGAATGTTGTGCAACCAAGACAACCCCACGGTCCTTCTCTGGGTCAACCTGGTTATCGGGGACAACCTGGTCCATCGCAAACATCGGGTCAACCTTTCCCACAAGGCCAACCCGGTGGCCCTTAGTACTCGGTTCAACCAGCTCAGCAACTGATTCAACCTGCTCCTCAGCTGGTTCCATCGTTTCAGCAGCCAGTTCTACCTGTCTATAGTCAACCAGGTTTTCCCACTCAGCAGCATGCTCAACCTGCTCAGCCGGGACCACCTGCTGAACCGCAAGGCGCTTACTACACTCAAGGTTCATATCAACCGGTATATAGTGCACCCCAGGTTCCTTACCCTAAAAATCCACCTGTATATCATCAACCTCAAAGCCACGCTTACATTCCACAGCAGACTCCTTATACTGCTCAGCAAGGACCTCAGTGGTCTACTTCGACTCAGTATCCTGGTCCTCAACCCCAGTATCAACCGACTTATCCTACTTCTAATCCCTATGATAAAAATCCTCTGAGACATAATGTATGGGGAAAAAATCTCGCTTGGACTGGGTGGAATGTACATACGGGTCCTTATCAAAGACCTTCGATGACTTTCAATACTCAATTATTGTTTCTTGCTACGTTGGAATTACCTGATGTGTCAAAGTTGACGAACGATCCCATTCTTCATAACCCATATTGGCCTCCGGTTCCGACCAAGATTCCTGGTGATTGTCCTAAATTTGAGGGCAAGTCTGGCGAAGACCCCTAAGAGCATGTTATGACTTACCATTTTTGGTGTTCCTTTAACTCTTGGGTGGATGATTCTATTAGACTCCGTCTTTTCCAGCAAAATCTTACTGGTGTTGTTGCAAAGTGGTATATTGAGCTATCCATGGCGTCTTCCAAGATTTCAATTATTTAGCCATGGCATTCCTTACGCACTTCTAGTTACCAGTCCGCTATGAGACTGGGACGCAACTCCTCACTTCATTGAAACAAGACCTAGCTACTCATATCTCGGATCATATTCATGAGTGGCGACATCGTCGTCGCATGATAAAATTTGAAATTCCTGATCAACTTCTAACTAATTGGTTCACCACCTCCTTTGTCACTCAAATTTCCAAAGACATCGCTATGGAGGCATGTGTAACCGAGGAACAAGTCATTGCTTACGCCCATTACCCTGATCTTGTGTACTCTCAGTCTGGCGCATTATATGATATCTTGCTTGATGCTCCCCGACTTGGAACTTCTAAACCACCAGCGACTCCAATCGTCGATGGTATTATTGGTTCCATGTCTCAAACTTCTCAGAAGTCTTCGTCTTCAAACACTGGGAAGTTGAAGTCCGCTTCTTCCAATAATGTTTCTTCTGAGTCTACTTCGAATTCTGGTAAACCCGAAGAAGTTAATGTCATTCAGGCCAATCCTACGGAAAATGCTTCTAAAGGTAAGAAGAAGGGTAAAGGTAAGGCCAAAGTCGATACCCTGAAACAGGATTCTCAGAAACCTCGTGCTAGCAATGGTTCTCAACGCAAACCGAAGTACCCTTGTTTGATTTGTGACAATGAGCAATTCACCAAGGATTGTCCTCAATGATCCAAAGTGAGCCACTTTCTCAAAGGCACCTAGGGAACTCCGACCATTCTTAGAGAACCTTTCCCATCTCAGCAGACTCAGATGGTAGATCAACCTCAGTCCTCTGCCCCATTTGGCTCTTAGGTGTTCATGATGAACGGTTGTAAATCCATTTCTATTGCTACTTAGTCGAAATATTATACTGGATCTCGTCAAGCCATGGGGAAGGAGATCACTGATAGTCCTCCTTCTCTGCCTGTTTCTGGTCCTCTTGAAATTGAAAGGCCCAATGCTGAATCAGTTGTGCGACCACCTTCCAAAGGTGTACTCCATAAGTCTTCTTATAATCCCAACACCCATGCCACTCACCATTAAAATATTGTTGAGGATTACGCTTAGGCGTCGTTCGCGATGTCCACGTTAGAAGTACTTCAGAGTTGTTCGTCGCAACACCAAGCTTTTTTATTTGCGATTGGTGGGATTTATCCTGTCAATACTAGCCTTCTTGCTTTCGATCTAGAGAATTTCGTTCCATGACTTCCGCATCATATTGCGCTCATTATTCAAGTTGTTATTAATGGTCTCGACATCCATCGAGAATTCATGGACGAAGGTGCATCAACCTATGCCATGTCATCTTCGTGTTGGAAAGCCATTGGTTCTCCGGCCTTGAATTCATCACCAAATTCCCTAGAAGCGTTTGATGGAAGAGAATAAAAACCCTTAGGTGTTCTTGCTAGTTTACCGATTACTTTAAAAGAGAAGACAGTCAATTTCGAGGTCGAAGTCGTTGATGCTAAACTCAATTATAATCTTCTCCTCGGTCGCATTTGGACTCACGCCATGTTGTGTGTTCCATCCACTCTCTTTCGTGTTTTGAAATTTCCACATGAAGGAAAGATTGTTATTGTTGATCAATTGTCTTTCTTCACCTCTTCTTCCAAGAACAACATTCTGTATGTGGATCAGATTCCTACTCCCTACGAGAGCGTAGGGCATGGTCTTTTTAAAGATCCTGCCCTCATGGGTATTTTTCCTCTTCCTACACCGAATACTTTTTAGATTCATATGATTTCTCAGTTTGATGACCCATGGATTATTCCTTCACCTGAACAGATTGATTCTTTCAGAGATTCGATGCCTTTGAGTCCGATTGAGATTGATTATTGTGAACTCATCGCTGCTTCGGAACCTCCATCCTCTGATTGTGCTCCTTTGAGCATGTATCTTGACATTTACTCTCAATCACCCTGGCTTGGTGATTTAGATTCGCCCGTTCCTTTGAAAGAAGTGTTTCCTTCCAATGAGGCCATCATGGAAACCATGTCTCTTGAGGATCTGCTGCAGAATGATGGTCATCATCGTTCCTCATTTATGCCTAGCCTCGGGGCCATGTCTACTTGTCTCGAGCGTTTTGTATCTCAAGTTCCTTCTCCCCCACTTCAATTTCCTGTTTTGACACATGACTTATTTACGAAAGGTAAATTTAGTAACATTACACATACGATGCCTATTGACATTTCCACTTAACCGGGAATCGTCGAGAACATCCATATTGGGGTTACTTGTTCTTCTGATGAAGTACAAGTTTATACTAGCCTTTTCCTCGAATTTCGTGATGTCTTCGCATGGTCCTACGAAGAAATTCCTGGCATTGATCCTATTATAGTGGTGCATGAAATTCCTACTTATCCCAGGTCGAAACTTGTTCGCCAACGTCTTCGTCCGGTGCACCCTAGAAAAGTTGCTGCCATCAAGAGCGAAGTTGAAAAACTTCTTAGAGCTGGTTTTATTTATCTTATTCCTCTGACAGAATGAGTCTCTAATATTGCTCTTGTAGATAAGAAATAGGGAACTATTCGCGTCCATGTTGATTATCATGATATTAATTGAGCTTGTCCCAAGGATAATTATCCTACTCCCTTTATCGATCAAATCATTGATGACTGTGCTGAGAATGAGATATTTTCCCTAATGGACGGTTTTTCTGGTTACAATCAGATTAAAATTCTCCCGACTGATCAACATAACACTGCATTTATCTTTCCTTGGGGTACTTTCGCGTATAAGAAGCTCCCTTTTGGCTTAAAGAATGTTGGGGCTACGTTTCAACGAGCGATGTCATATGCTTTTCACGACATTTTCCACATCGTTCAACCTTATCTGGATGATCTTCCTGCTCATTCAGCTAAACGTCCAGACCATCCTGACCATCTTCGTCTGATTTTTCTTCATTGTCGACGTTACAATATTTGGCTTAATCCGCACAAGTGTGTCTTCTGCGTTGATTCTGATAGACTCTTAGGGTTTATCGTATCCAAAGATAAAATTCACCTTGATCCTCTCAAGGTTGAGACTATTATCAATCTCCCCTCTCCCTCCTCATTACATCAGTTGCAGAGTTTTCAAGGTAAGGCTAATTTTCTACACCGTCATATACCTAACTATGAAGAAGTGGCTAGAGGATAGACGCGATTATTAAATTAGGGTGTCTCATTCTGTTGGGATGGGATTGCTCAAAATTCTTTTGAGGCCCTAAAGACGTTTCTTTTCAACGCTCCTTTGTTGCGTCCTCCTAACTATCACCGTTATTTTTCCCTTTATTTAGCCGCCGCTTTCAGTACGATTGCCATGGTTCCGGTACAAGACGATGATGACGGTAACGAGCATGTTATTTATTACTTGTCTCGTAACCTTCTCGACCCTGAGACGCACTATGCACACATCCAGAAGTTAGCGTTAGATGTGGTTCAAGTCGTTCAACGTTTTTTTCATTATATTCTTTTGCGTACAGTGACAGTGATTTCGATTGCAACCCCATGACCTATATATTGTATCGACAATTGATGGGGGGAAAATACTCAAAGTGGATTGTCATCCTCCAAGATTTCGATTTGGAATTTACTGCTGCCAAGTCGAAGAGGTCACTAATATTTGCTGATTTTATTTGTTCCCTCCCTTCAGACTCTCCTCTGTCTCGTTTTGAGGAATACATTCCAGATGATACGCTTTTCTTTATTAGCACCCTCTATCTGTGGTATGGTGATATCATCGTTTATCTCCAAACTTCTACTTTCATATCTGAGTTGACGAAGGATGCCCACCGACGCATCCGTCATCAGTCGCAACCTTATCGTATAGTCGGGGATACCCTCTATCGTGTCAGAGTGGATTCTATCATGTCGGAGTGGATTCCATTCTCCGTTGATGTTTGACCCTCAAGGAAGCTGAGAAAGTCCTCAATGATTTTCACAGTGGCACCTGTGGCGATCACATGTCTGGTTATGCCACTGCACAAAATATTCTTCGCGCTAGTTATTTCTGGCCTTCTATCTTCAAAGACTGCATTGTCACAGTTCGTAAATGTCATGATTTCTAGGTTTATCAACACAATATGCATGTGCCGCCTATACCTCTTCATCCTATCATTACCGTTGGTTCCTTTGCGAAGTGGGGCATCGATTTTATGACGTGTAACCCTCACTCGATCGGGGGGCATGCTTATATTATCGTAGTCGTGGACTACTTCACTAAATGGGCCGAAGAAATGCCTACACTTGCCGCTGATGATGAGACAGCTGCTCAATTCATGTTCAATCACATTATTACTAGGTTTGGTGTCCCTCAAGCCACCGTTACCAATCATGGTTCCCATTTTCGGCATTACATGGTGGCCGAGTTGACTTCTAAGTTGGGTCTGCGTCACGACATCTCAATGTTGTACTATCCTCAGACCAATGGCCAGGTTGAAGCCATGAACAAATTTATTGTTACCATGCTTCAACGTACGATTGGGATCCATAAATCTAATTGGCATCTCATGTTATTTTCAGCTCTTTGGGCATACCGAACCTCAGTTAAGAGTGCAACCAGATTCACCCCTTTTCAGTTGGTTTATGGTCTGGAAGCTACTCTTCTGATTGAATGTGAAATACCTTTGCTCAAGTTGGTTGTTGAATTATTTATGAACACTTCACCAGAAGAAGAGAGTCTCCCTTATCTCGAAAGGTTAGATGAAACCCGTCGCTTTGCTGCTCTGGTTATTGAAGCACATAAAAAGCAGGTCAAAGCTCATTTTGACCAATTAGTTTCCCCTCATTATTTTGTTGAAGGAGATCTCGTCCTCCGGTACGACCAAGCTCATGATAAATTGGGGACAAGTAAATTTCAACCCATGTGGCATGGACCTTACATTGTTAAACGTGTATTGTAGAATGGGGCCTATGAGCTCATTGATTACGAAGGTCATCCTTTAGAACAACCCAAAAATGGGTTGTATCTCAAAAAGTATTATCTGTGAGTCATTCATGCATGATTTGTGTGCATAGGTATTTTTTTTATTTTTGTACATGTTTTGATTTGGTGTGCTTTGCGAGCATTTTCCTGCTTATTTGGGTCTTTCTTATTTGTGCATATGTCTATTACCCCTTATGTCGGTTTTGCGGATGGTGCTTCCCGCAGTACTAGGAACTTGTCTTCAGCAACTTGGGTAATCTATGATCATGTTGGTGAGTTGATAGAAATGAAAGGTATTTTTTTAGGACAAACTACAAACAATGTCGTTGAATATAGTGTTTTCCTTGAACTATTAACCGAGGCAATCAATCTCGGCATACGCGCATTGCTTGTAAATCTAGATTCAGAGCTTGTTGTTCTGCAACTCAATGGTCATTATTCCATTAGAAACCCATACATTCTGAGATTGTATTTACGTATTCATTTTTTGGAAAGACATTTTGATTTTATCACATATCAACATATTCCTAGACAAATGAATGCATTAACTGATACAGTGGCCAACATTGTATTAGATAGAAATTTTCGTAATTTGTAAAATCATCATCATATGAAAAAGATCCATGTAGGAAAATATATATATATATATCGCGTGTTTGCATCATTGTGCATCATAAATTAAAAAATATGTGTGTTTCTGTTACATTTTGAGACACCATGTCTCTCAACTATACAGATATAAAGCCTAGGTGTCTAATCAGTGCGATGCTCGTGATAGCATGTCACTGCCCATACAAGCCACCTCGACAAGCGGTGAATGCGACTTGGCACCTCTACGGTATGTCTTTGGTAGGCATGAGGAACATCATCAAATCGTGCATAGTCTGGGATTCCACATGTGATCCCCTCTAGGTTCCGCACGATCTCCTCTTCCTTGCCTTCCTCGCTGTGAGGTTCGAAATCACAAGGGATTCGCCTCGCTATCGAAGAAATACCCGCAGGTCTCTCTGGGCCAACATCTGCAAATGCATAGATATAATGCCAGAACATACATAACTAAAAAAATCATAACACCCATGAAAGTTAAAAATGATTCTTACCTAAATCTTCATCCCAATCCTCTCCCTCCGGGAGTGGGAGGTCCGGATCACCAGAAAAATCTGTACCAGAGTAGGGCCAGTCCTCCACAATGATCAACTGTTGGCGAAGCCAATAAAAAAACTCTGGTCTTCAGGACATCTGTTGGAAATATACCTATGACCAAATTGCTTCAATTTTCCCTTCTTGCATTTTGTTAGCTGGCATTTCATGTTTATTGTCACGGCCTCTGCCTAGTTGTAGATGGTCGGTGTCAAGCAGTCTACAGCAAGAAGCAACTGTGTTTTTTTTTCTTCGTGCGGTGCTTGCGTTCCCGCAGCTCATGTGATGGTATGTAGCACTACTTTTAGTGCTAAGTCTGGGATATTTTGGATATCAACCTTCCCACTTCCTATTCCCTTTCGTGCCCCTGGACATACCCTGTCCATCACCATGGACATACTCTCCATGGAAGGCCGGGTACCGGTTAGGATCGCTGCTGCTCCCCTCTGCGACAATCCTGTGATAAAGTAGACGTCAAAAACATCAATCTCAAGTTCCTGATCTTGAAGGATGAACTTTTCCCCATCCTCATCCCATATGCTGATCAAATATTGTAGCAACTCTGGTTGAGCACAGAGACACGGTGTCAAGAATAACTTCTTCAGTCCAAAATCTTGGAGAGCTTCCATGCATCTCTCATTTTCCATGGCAAGCTCATCCTCTTCGTTGTGTTCCCGTTCTTTCCATTCAATCACCATTTCGCCGCTTTCTACCTACAAACACACTCATATGAATAGTATTAGCCATTTTTGAAGCTTAGATGTGTGAAAAATTAGGGTATTTGACCTGCATTTTGCACAAAAAATGGTTTTCACCATTGGCACAACTGTTTCCCAAACAGTCGTGCCAATGGGCGCGCCCTAGTCTAGAAAATTGGGCATTTGGCGTGACTCCGTGCCTAAAACCTGCGCCAACCGTTGTGCTCTAATATTTACATTTCCTCTCCCATAATTCAAAATTGGAAGTTGCAGGTAGTAAGAAATGACTCAAAATTAAGGGAGAGATCTCGGCTCTTACCTGGAACTAACGGATTTGAGATTAGTCTGCTGCATTGGCCGTTATCGTCGCTACAAGATTACACAATAAAATGGGTAACTATTGCTCCACAAGAGGTAAAAAAGTGAAAAGTAATTATTTTTACCATTTTTGGCATTTTATGGCTTTTTACAACCCTAATTAGGTTTTAAGACATGTTTTCAATTATTTTATTATATTATTTTCGAAAAATGGGTTTTACACGTCTCTTGTGCAGCAATAGGTTTTTTAGGCCATAGTGATGAAGTAACGAGTTAAATTTTATACTTTTTCGGACTCGGTAAAAACATGAAAAATTCACTACTCAAGTCATCTTTCAACTCTTTTCTGACTCTCTAAAATTGAAAAGATTGCCGAGACTCTTGTCGTTTCGAACTCGTTAAATGGTTGCAAAGCAATATCTATCCAGTATACGTTTACCCCTTTTTCAGGCTGGGATAGATTATTTATGAAAAAGGAATACCTTAGCCTATCGCGACTAAGAGGTTCTTTTAGATATTGTTTTCTACCTTTTCGGATCAGAGAAACTATTTATGAAAAGGGTCATGATGGAGTTTTATTTTCTGCCTTCTTTTCAAACTCTCTAAACATGAAAAGAAGTCGATTTCTCCCTTTGTTAGACTCGTTAAACACTGATGACATCGGATTTTGTCGCCATGATGTTCCTCGAGTTCCTCCTTCCTAGGGCTCGTAAAATGTACTAGGTTGGATTTTTCCGAAAGACAAACTTACAACACAAGCATATGCTATCCCTTTCAAGCTTGTTTTAAAAAATAATTGGGGTACTTGCCAGAAATGGTGGGGGAAAATGGAACCAAGTTTTAGTTATGTTGGTAGTATGTCACTCTTGAACATGGCACTTGTTTGCATTCGTGTCAGGTTGGGGACATCTCATTTCTTCATTTTTCCTCCATGGATTTGGGTAATCTCTTTTGACCTCTCATATGTTCTTTGCCACATCATTATGACCTCAGATCCTTTGATGTCAAATACTGCCAAATCCAGTGTCGTGCTACTGATATGTTCAAGAGAGGTTTTCCTTTGCAGTTTTCAACCTCCCTTTGATTCTATGTTGGTCCTGTTCATCATCATATTCCTCTGTCTCGTATCGATGATGTGGGAAACATTATGGCCCACCTTCAATCAGGTCACTTCCTATCGACTTCAGCTCATTATTCAGGAATTTGATCTAGAGACTCTATTCTGGTACCTTGGAGCCTGCATGCCTTAATGGCAAGTTTTTCGCATTCGACGCAAGGTCCACATCATTGGCCTTCGATCGAGTGATTCTACGGGTGTTCGACGCTAGATCACTGTTCACATTCCGTGGATTGTACCGGTTGTACCTTGAGAGCCATTGTCATTATTGGTGGTTTCTCTCGTGCCTGTTAACAGCTTTCATCATTCACTGGTAATCAAGTGATTTTCTTGCATGTTTGACTTCAGCTCATATATTCCATTGCTTGAATTTGTACTTGTTCGGGTTGAGATGGAGCGCAAGACCCTGGATTATGTCTGATAGAATCCAGGCTGCGGATTTTGGTGGATTATCATGACTTATTGCATGACTCTTTTGATCGGATGGCTGCAACCATACCTGAGTCTATTTTTTGATCCTTACTATTGGATGGCTGCGTCCATACCTCGGATATCATTTTTTATATATACTCTATTATGGATGGCTGCGCCCATACCACATATTCATGTATCATATATATCAGTTGTATTCGTAATTGTAGGTTTTCCGACAGCAGTGTTTGGTTCGAATGTGTTCTCATAAAGCATTTCGCCCCTCTCTCTCCCTCGAACCTCATGCTTTAGGGGGAATCTGTTACACAACATTTTGTCACTGTCCCTGCAATCCCCATCTCGCCCATTGGAGGGTCATTTTTGTGATCAATAAGCAGTGTCATGCCTTGCAAATACCATCATTATATCCCTTTACATGAGAGTAATATTCCTTCTATTGACAATTCCCTGAGCAGAGACTCAAAAACCCTTGTTTTTGCCTTGGCGCGGGTAATCAATTATGCCCTCGCGCCGAAGAGGAAGATTAACACTGGGCCCCGCGCCAGCTGGCACTCTGTCCCAATTTTCCACCCGCGCCAAGCCATTTATGGAATGTTTTTTTTTTAATAGAGGCGAAGATTCCACTCCAACCACCTCGAGGATGAGTCATTGGGAGTGGTTGAATTGAAAAACCACGGACTACCTCCTTTAGGTTTATGGTTTCCACCTCTTATGGGAACTCCCTAAAGGATAGGCCTCCCTCCCACCTTTGTAGGGATCCTAACCTCCTCCTTTTCCTCTATAAAACAAGATATCTCTCTTATAACAAGCTAGTTGAACTTGCAGAATTAAACATATTATAGATGAATTACTAGAGAAGATAGAATAAGAAGGAATTACATTGAGGAAGCTTGAGTCCATGAATTCTGAGAGAGCTTGAGTCCATGCCTTCATCCCGTCCGAATTCCCTTACGAGCATCTGAGACGCGCTTTTGATGAACCCCGCTGGAGGAAACTGCGATGTCAAAGAATTGGTTGTAACTCTTCCTTCTATTCATATATATACATGACTATTGTTTGGTTCCCATTTTGTATAATGTTATATGCCTAATGAAACATGCTTAGCCCTCTTTAAATGGCTAGTAGTTATGAGTGAAACCATTATGTCGTATGTTGTTCTTGTTTCTTGTCCTATGTGCAGGTATCCAATCGTAATGGTGGAAGGATTGTGATTTTCCAAGGTAGGAGCGAGAGGCCACCACCACTACAGCAACAACGACAACATTGGATTCCAGGTAGGTCGATTTTCCGTGTCCTTTGTTCATTCAATAATTAGGAAGCAACACTTTAGCATGTCCCTTTGTTTCTAGACCCACTCTAGGGCTAGAGGGATCATCTCTGTCCGCAGAGAGGATTTACCTGCTTAACACCCTCTGTTGCACCTTGCTTTGCTTTTCTACCCTAGAAAGTCTAGTCCTTTGTAGCCCTCGACAACACATGATCTAGCTTTTTCTTGCCTTCTAGGATCTCGATATTGAATATGGTGTATCTATGTTATTTCAGATCCCTAATATGTGATTTTTGGTTTTGTAGTATTCCTCTGAGTCTTCTTTCCAATGCCACAGGTCTAACCCAATTTGGATTCTTCAAGAGAGATTTATGCCCAATATCTCACAATGCCCTAATTATGGACTGGTTCAGTAGAACTAACTTGTATGGTGTTCCACGTGTCACTATTTCTTCATTCTACTCTGAAATTGATACAAAGAAAACTACAGTCCGTGCACTATCTACCACATTTTATAGAATTCCAATATGATACTTAGAGAGAGAGTTATGATGATTTTCCCAAGGTCACTTCTTTGAGATGAAGTTCAGGATCCTGCAAAAACACTGACTTCCACAGATCATATCTCCAAAAATGTTGTGCACCTTGATCTGAAATTTTTACAGGAGCTTCCTCAGGATTTTTTCTTCGTCTCATAAAAATTTCAGCTTTTGAACCTTCGTAGAAAAAACATTATAGTGAAAATTCCACGATAACCTGTTTCAGGTAGCGAAATCCCTACATGAGGAGGATATGAGGATCACAATTTATATAAATGCTTAGGTTGAGAGGGACTTCAATAAGTGAAAGTGGGATGGATTTTAGGAGCTTAAAAATTATTAATTATTTAATTTTCAATGACCCGTGCCACAACCCCATGGGGTTTTATCCCACTAACTCGGGTTACAAACTTCAAACATGAATATCTCTCAAACCGTGAAGAATTACATGGCGTGCCATATATCAACGGAAACATCTCGACAAGTAGAAACCATAAAAAAATATTCTTGACCCAGGATATAGTAATTTGGTAGGTCAAAATTCTCATGCAAGATCAAGGTATCCCTTGGTGTTTCTTGGGTTGACATCAATGACAACCACTGATCAAAAACCTCCCCCTTTGGCATTGATGGCAACACAAGTACTCCCCCTGCGATTATGACACCTCTTCCTGCAACATTATCTCCCCATTTGACATCAATGGAAAAGGGTAACTCCCCCTGACACACAAACATCCTGCAGACTTGTACACACTTCCACTCCCCCTGACACACAACCATCATGCGGACCTCTACACACTTCCACCCCCCCTTTATATTCTGAATAAGGAAAATCTAATGAGAACTTGGGAGAATCCCAAACTTCTGTAGAAGATATTCAAATGCTTCACGAGGTAAAGGTTTAGTGAAGATATCAGCGATTTGTTCTTTTGTACCAACATACTCAAGTTTGATATTCTTTGCAGCGACTTGTTCTCTAACAAAATGATATTTGATTGGAATTTGTTTTGTTTTTGAATGCATGACAGGATTCTTGGAGATGCTGATGGCACTGGTGTTGTCACAGAATATGGGAATAGGCTCACTGAATTGTACTTTAAGATCTTGCAATTTTTTTTCCATCCAAAGGACTTGAGTACAACATGTTGCCGCTGCAATGTATTCTACTTCTGTTGTAGAGAACAAGATTGAGGTTTGCTTTTTTCTCAACCATGATAGGAGACAACCGCCTAGATAGAATGCTGCTCCACTAGTACTCTTACGATCATCAATGCTTCCTACCCAATCTGCATCTGTAAAGGCTTGAATAATGAGATTGTTACCCTTGGGATACCACAAGCCATATTCTTCTGTGCCCTTTAGATATCGAAGAATTCTTTCGACGGCAATAATATGTGATTCTTTTGGTGCTGCTTGGAATCTTGCTACTTGTCCAACTGCTTACATAACATCTGGTCGGGAAGCTGTTAAATATAGAAGACTACCAATCATAGATTTGTACAACCTCTGATCCACATCCTTAGATGAGTCGTCTATGCTCAATTTGCAACCTATTACCATCGGAGTAAGGATGGGTTTGCAATCTTCCATTTTGAATTTCTTGAGCATTTCCTTGATGCACATGGCTTGACATATAAATATTCATTTCTCTTGTTGAGATATTTGAAGCCCTAAGAAGTATGTCAGCTCACCAAGTAAATACATCTCGAACTCACTTTGCATCTTTGTAGAAAAGTTCTTACTTATTCGATCATCATTGCTACCAAATATTATATCATCCACATATACCTCAATAATTGTTAAATTATCTTTATCTATTTGTACATAAAGATTGCTATCAACGGTACCTTTCTTGAACCCTCGTTGACGTAGATATCCATCAAGACGAGCATACCATTCTCTAGGAGCCTGCTTGAGACCATATAGAGCCTTCTTTAACCTGCAAACATAGTCTTCTTTTTCTGATAGTAGAAAACCTTCAGGTTGTTCGATGTAAACTTCTTCTTCTAATTCGCCATTCAGAAATGTTGACTTAACATCCATTTGGTAGACTTTGATTTTTCTTGAACATGCATAGGCGAGAAACATTCAGATGGCTTCCATTCTAGAAACTGGTGCAAATGTTTCTTCGAAATCAATTCCTTCCACTTGTCCATAGCCTTTGCAAACCAATCTTGCTTTGTTTCTGGTAACTTTTCCATCTTCATTCAATTTGTTCCTAAACACCCATTTAGTCCCTGTTGATCATTTCAGCCCCCATTGAATCTCTGATGAGCAATCCCCTTTTGTCTGGCCTGATAAACTCATTTTCCGCCCATCGCTACCTTCTCCTAGCCTCAAAAATCACATAAAAAGGTCATAAACCGTACTCAGAAATATGCTTAAGGCCCAACACCTTTCGACCAGACCCCTGCACCTTTTCTTCCGCGTGACCCAGTGCCGGAACCGAGCGCAAAATAACTAGGCGCTTATCAACCAAATGACCGGCCTAAATATTAGCCGTCGATCTTTGCAGATCGGACGATCTTTGTGAATCAACACAACGCCTGTGGCATGTTCCATTCATCGCCCAAATCATATGCGCACCGTCCGATCATCCTGTCGAATCAACGGTCTGCAGTATATTTACCCTTGTGGTCCCCGCGCCCAAAAACATTGTCCAAAACCGGTGGTATTCATCGCACCTCCTTTCGGAGGCGGGTGATATTTCTCAAAACGGAGCGATGCCATACATTATCTGTCGCGTGTCTCCACGTATGGCCCCGAAACCACCCTCCATCGTGCATTATTGTTCGATAAAAGTCACGGCGCGATATTCCCGACAGCCGTCCGATCTGGAGGTATTCATCCGACGATTGTCGCTCCACGTAGATGCACGAGTTTTAATCTAAAGTTTATAGTGTCCCTGGCCCACAGTTCATCGCTCTCCGACACAGTTTCAGCCATTGATCTCGGCTCGAGAACGAATGGTCCAGATCATTTGAATGCTGCATGGTTGATCCCATTTCTCCACGTCATCATTCCACGTGCTCCTGTCATGCATTCGTTCATCTCCTCATATATATTCCTATTCAAAGGTCAAACATTCGTTATCTATGTCAAATCTCATGCATTCCTCGAGCCCTCACCAAAACATTCCTCCGCCATTTCTATGTATTTTCTTCGTCACCACCCCACGTACTTCTGTCGTTTCATCATGTCGCGTTGCTACACAGTCATCCCCACTACATCACCATCCCCATTGCATTTGTTTTCTTGACTATTTTGCGTGTTTTGCAGGGTACGAGCGGCGATAAATTGCCATGATTCACAACTCTTAATTGCAATGGAAAAAATACAGGAAAGGATCATTGTTCAGGAGCCAAAACCATAAAGAAAGTCCTGGGAGGTTGTTGTGACAAAAATTCCATTAAAGAAGCAGGGGTAAAAATATATCAAACCCTCCAAGAGCTATTCAAAACGCAGATTGCGCAGATCCAGACATAAATATTGCATGCAAAGAGTATCAGTGGAAGGTAAAGAATTAAAGGCATGCAATTGAAGATTTTGGATCCTGAACCTACCTTTTGAAAGCAGAGTACTAGATCGAAGATCCTGTAGACCACTCAAAATATTTATGCACAGAAAACAACGCCCTCAAGGTTTTATTTCAGCAGGGTTCTCTCTTCAGGAAAGGACGGAATGTCCATGTGATTTTAATTCGAAGTCGTGTTCCTGAAGAGACTTTCACCCAGCGCATTTATTCTTGTAAGCAGGTAGCAGGGTACAAACATCATTACAAAGTCATCAAACAGTATGGGCATGCACGCTTCCGCCATTTTGTTTTAATTAGTCAAATTAAATGTTCATCACCTACTCCTTTTTGGAGCTTTCTTGTTCTCCTATAAAGCTCCAAAAGAACAGATGATTTGGGGTTCTAGATTTTATCAGAAAATTATGCAGTGAAAGGATTTTTGCATACATTTTGTAAAATTCTTGTATGAAGGCTCAGAGCCCATAGGGTCTCAATGAGGAGGAGTTCCATCTGTTAACGTGGATTCTAGTCTTTGGTATTTCACAGCCTGTAACTTTCTTTATTGTGCTATTTTAATATATCATTTCATTTCATCCATTTGTCTTGTATCATGTTTTGGAATGCGAGTGGCTCACTGATTTTTAGTATGGATTTATCCTAGTTGATACCCATGCTTGGATTAGTCAAGCGCTTTAAATATGGCTCATGCATGATATTCTGTTCCATTATTCAGCTAAACCACACTTCTGCTATATTAGTTTCTTTGGGAGGGTGCTTTTAAAATGCTATTGTCATGTATGGATTCTTAGATTGGTAAGCCCATGCATGGTGGTATTGTATATCTGGGTATCAGCTCAATGTTAGCTAATATCTCCTCAAATATTTCATTCACCACAGACACCTTCTGATAACTTATTTCTGTGAGGTATTTCTGAATTGGCCCTCTTAACAGTAAGTTGTCTCTGAATTGTCTGTTGCTTTTATATTGGAGTTTTGCACGTTGCCTCTGCAATATCCTTATTTCTGTGTCGGTTTCTGAAGGTCTTGGTCCCATTCAGATGAATTTTCCTTGTTTTACAAGAGATAGCATGAGAGCTTGTTATTGATAACTCCCTATGTTATACCATATGATCCTTGCTATATAAGATGTCCTAGGCACTGGTCTATCACAACTCTAGGCTGTCTCTAGGAGAGACAATAGTCCCAATGACATTTTTATCTTTTGGTCATGGAACTAATTCCCAGGTGTTATTCTTCTCGATTTTATCCAATTCTTCATTCATAGCTGCTACCCAATGTTCATTTTGGCTGGCTTCCTCAAAACTACTAGGCTCAAAGGTTGTTAGAAAAGCAATGTGAGCTTATTGTGATGAACGAAGTTGTCGACCTTCATTTATGTCACCAATGATTTGATTTGATGGATGGTTCTTTTGAATCCATTATTTTTTTCTCTTTGGAGGAGCTTATTGTTGTTGTTCCGGTATATCTTGATGATCATTATTTACTTCTTCCTGGTTGATAGTTGCTTCTTGTTCTAGAATTTTCTCTATGTATTTTTCAGTCTCTGTCTCAAGTTTCAAAGATTTTAGATCCTCATCATTATTTGTTAGAACACCATCTTCGTCAAATGTAACATTTATGCTCTCCACTATCTTTTTTCATCTTAGATTATAGCATTTATAGGCCTTTATTTTGCGTGGGTAACCAACAAATATATATTCATTAACATGTGATTCAAACTTACCCAAATTTTGATCTTCTCTTTCAATATAACATTTTCTTACGAAGATTCTAAAATATTTTACATTAGTTGGTTTTCCATTCCATAATTCATATGGGGTCTTGTTGCAATTATTTCTGAGAAGAATTCGTTTGATAATGAAGACTGTTGTATCAATTGCTTGAACCCATAATTTTTCATCCAATTTTGCTTCCTTCAACATTGTTCTACCCATTTCTTGTACGGTTCTATTCTTTCTTTCAGCAACTCCATTTTGCTAAGGTATTCGTGCTGTTGAAAATTATCTTTTTATTCCATTTTCGTCACAGTATTGCTGAAATAATTTGGAAGTGAATTCTCCACCATTATCTGATCTTAGACACTTTATTTTCAAATCAGTTTCATTTTCGACCAACTCCTTGTAGATCTTAAAGCACTCAAATGCTTCAGATTTTTCCTTTAGGAAACTGAAGGATGTCGTCTTGGTATAGTCATCTATCATTAACATGAAATATAATTATCCATCTAAGCCTTTTGTTCTCACAGGACCACATAGATCAGTATGTATCAATTCTAATGGATGCGATGCAAAGTGTTCTTTTGTTTTAAATTGGAATTTTTTCTGCTTGTCGTGCCAACAGGCCTCACATAGTGTGTTGGAAGGTTTTGAGATTTTTGGCATTTCTCGTATTGCTTCCTTTTTGCTTATCCTAACAAGATTGTCAAATTTTATGGGACCCATTCGTTTGTGCCATAATCAGCTTTCATCTTCTTTAGCTAGTAGACATGCTTAGTTGCTTCATCCAGAACATATATGTCGTTTGGAGCTCAACTTGTTGTAGCCACAATTTTACCATACCTGCCTTTTCTGATTTCACATTTTGTGGAATTGAATAGCATTGTGTGTCCTTGATCACACATTTTTCCAACACTGAGCAGACTATGATTCATGTTTTCAACCAATAGAACATTCTTGGCTAGAACATCTTTGCTTCTGAGAGTGATGGTACCTGATCCTAAAAAATTTGAAGATCCATCATTTCCAAAGGATACGGTTCCACCCTTCTTCTCTTTCAGAGATACAAATTTCTTTCTATCTCCAGTGAGAAACCGCTATCAACATACCACACATATTTTTTGTTTTGAGGCTTGAGAGCGAGAGCACAATTATCAGTCTTCTTCTTCTTCCATGTTCGTTCATTATGTGGCTTCAAAGATTCTTCTGGAGGATTTTCACGTCTGCAGTCTCTGGCTATGTGTCCAAAGTTCTGACATTTGTAACATTCCATATTGTTTCTTAAATGTTCAAATCTATTAATGTTTCGTTGAGCCCTGGGAGGTTCATATTTGAAGGATCTCCTAGAATTATATTGGTTCCTAGGGTATGTGTGACATTCTACAGCTTTATGACCAAATTTTCCACATGAATAATAATAGCCATGAATAATATGTTGGTACCTGGATGGAAATATTCGTCGAGGAATCGTCTTCCAAGGATGTTCGTGCAAATCTTGTACAATGAAGTCTACATGCATGTCATATCTCATAGGTTCATTGTATTTTTTTGTAGAAGGTCCTGCTTCTTCTTCTTTGTAACCGAGGCCAGTTCTATCATTGTAAGATCGTTGATTGTTCATGAGTTCTTCCAATGCCCTTGAGTTGTTGGCATAGTTTTGGACAGTTTTTTCCTTCTTCACTTCCTTATGCAACAAGACTACTTCAGCTTCTAATGCTTCCCTTTCTTGGTTGCTTTCTTCCAACTTCTTTTGAAGTGACTCTTCAATACGTTTGTGTTCTTCAAATTCAATTTTGAGACCTTGAACTTGTTCTTCAAGAGTATTGGAACGGATCTTCTCAGCCTTGAGCTCTTTTATAAGTTGGATTGCCTCCTTAGAAAATTCTTCTATGGTCAACCCTTCGTCTTCGTTGTTTGATGCCTCTTGTTTATTGTGCTTGGCCATAAACAGTACTCTCTCATTGGCTTCTTCTTCGCTGTCATTGTCTTCATCGGATGATGAGATATCTTCTTTAGAGAGAAAGTTCCTATTGGATCCTTTATTTTTTCCTTGCTTGTTGAATTTCTTAAGGCCTTTATTTCCTTTTGAGTTGCCATCACTTATGTTCAGACATTTTGCTGCGAAATGCCCAACCTCACCACAGCCAAAACATATCAATGGAATTTTCCTTTGAATTTTCCCTTACCAATTTTTAGTTTTCTCATAAAGTAAGCATATTCTTCATCTGAAAGACCTTCTTCATCATCTCCCTTTTCTTCACACTTGCAGGTGCATGTCTTTTCATTTGAAGGTTGTTTGTCCTTATTGGTTTTCTTAGATGCAACGAACGCGGTTTCTAGACGCGAAGTACCCTCTTCTTCATTAAGTCTCATTTCATATGCTATGAGAACTCCATGTAATTCCTCTTTGCTAAGTTTCTCCAGATTTGCACTATATTCTAAGACATATACCTTTGAGTTGAATCTCCCTGGTAATGTTCTAAGAATATTTCGTATAGTAGTCTTCTCGTCAACTGGCTCTCCCAATCCTTCCAGAGTGTTAGTTATTTCATCAACGTATTGGAAGTATGCATCAATGTTGCCATCTTCTTTCATTCTGAGTTGCTCAAATTTTTCTCTATAGATTTGAAGCTTTGCTTCTTTGACATTTGAATCACCTGCATATATATTCTCAAGCTTGTCCCATACATTTTTGGCGGTTTTACAACCCAACACCTTATGATAAGAAAATTCAATAAGTCCACTGATAATAATATTCTTTTCTTTTGCATCATTTACCAAATTCTTCTTACCTTGTTCATTTGTGGTTGGTGTAAAGCCATTTTGAACAATGCCCCATACTTCCTAACCTTGCGCCAAGAGACAGACCTCCATTCTTCCTTTCCAAAGTGCATAATTATTTTCATTCAATAGAGGTACACCATTCTTGGTATGCTCCATGACCTCCTTACAGCAGTTAAACTACTATTGAAGGAACCAAGCTCTGATACCAATTGTTGGAAATACTGAGAGGGGTGGTGAATCAGTATTCCTTTCAATTAGTATTATTATTAATATTTCAGAGCATTAGTTAATCTTCAATTATTATCATTTTTTGTACAATGATAGTAGTAAACAAAAGGAACACAAATGCACACATTTTTTAAGGTGGAAACCCTCTCCGAGACAAAAACTACCTGAATTTTTTTTCTAATAATTCTTTAATATTCAACTCCATTTGAAAATAAAGCTACAACTTCCTAAAATCTAGAAAATCATTTTTCTCCAGCTCCCACTAGATGGATGCTCCAACGCCCGAGATTCTTCAGTAGTCAACTAAACGAATGCCCCAACACCCAATGAGCTACAACTCACCCTACCACCACCCTACCACCCTAAATTTTTCATAGGCTTGAACCTGTTGGTGACTTCATGCACCAACCTAGCACCACCCTACCACCCTATAGAAGAATAAAAGAAGAATGGACTCTTGTACTAGGGAAAATGGTCCACTTTACAATGATGTATAAGAAGAAGATACACTAGACCATAACCCCAACTATGACACAACCACCTAATGATGATCCTAGACCTCCCGACGCTGCCTCTTCAACTCTTGGTAGATAGACACTTATACAATTTTTACAATGATGCTTTTACAATTACTTAGTACAATGATACCTTTACAATGATTGTATGCAGTACTGCACACCTGAAGACTTCATGTGGTGAAATTATTGTTGTTTTTCTACCCCTTGATTTTTTCTCTTGTCATGCTACCCTCTGCTGCACCTTGCTTTGCTTTGTTGCCCTAGAAATTCTGGTCCTTTGCAGCCCTTGACAACACGTGATCAAGATTTTTCTTGCCTTCTAGGATCTTGATATTGAATCTGGTGTATCTATGTTATTTCAAATCCCCAATATGTGATTTTTGGTTCTGTAGTAGTCCTCTGAGTATTCTTTCCAATGCCATGGGTCTAACCCAATTTGGATTCTTCAAGAGAGAGTTATGTCCAATCTCTCACAATGCCCTAATTATGGACCGGTTCAGTTTGTATGGTGTGCCACGTGTCGTTGTTTCTTCATTCAGCTCTGAAATTGATACAACCAAAACTAAAGTCTATGCACTATCCACCACTTTTTACATAATTCCAATCTGATACTCAGAGAGAGAGTTATAACGATTTTCCAAAGGTCACTTCTTTGAGATGAAGTTTAGGAGCCTCAAAAACACTGAATTCCACATGTCATATCTCTGAAACTATTGCGCACCTTGATCTAAAAATTTTACAGGAGCTTCCTCAAGATTACATCTTCAACTCATAAAAAATTCAGCTTCTGAACCTTCATATAAAAAAAATTATAGTGCAAATTACACGATAACCTGTTTGAGGTAGCGAAATCCCTACATGAGGAGGATATGAGGATCACAATTTATATAAATGCTTAGGTTGAGAGGGACCTGAACAAGTGAACGTGGGAGGGATTTTAGGAGCTTAAAAATTACTAATTATTGACTTTTAAATGACCCATGCCACAACCCCATGGGGTTTCAGCCCACTAACAGGGGTTACAAACTTCAAACATGAATATCTCTCAAACTGTGAAGAATTACATGGCGTGCCATATATCAACGGAAAAATCTCGACAAGTAGAAACCATAAAAAATATTCTTGACCTAGAATATAGTAATTTGCTAGGTCAAAATTCTCATGCAAGATCGAGGTAGCTCCTGGTGCTACTTGGGTTGACATCAATGACAACCACTGATCAACATATTTTTTTATGTGTTGTTGGTTTGTTTATGTCCATGTTTATTTTCAGCATGTGTTGACATTCCCATGTGTTTTAATATAAAATTTTCATTTCCAGAATTATATATGTTGAATGTATGTTTATGGGGAAGGGAATTTACTAAATGGGAGTGATAAGGCGAAATTGAAATCGAGTTGGGATTGCAGGAAACTTTTTAGACATCAAATTTCAGCAAGAGATGAGGTTAAAATCTAAAGTTGGTATAGGATCAAATGAAGAAAATTAAGCCTATTTTTCCATGTCAAGAATAAAGGGAAGATTTGGTAGTCCTCATAATAAAATAAGAAACATGGATAATATACGATGCTATGGATGCAATGAACTTGGGCACTATTAGAAGGATTGTACCAAATCAAATAAGGACAAGAGAAAGGAGGAAGAATCACATGTCACCAGAGAAATGGAAGAACCAGATTCAAAGAAACCTAAGAAAGAAGAAGTGAAAGATATCTATTATGATTGAGATCATATTCCTCTTTTAGAGGTATCTATCAATTGTAAAATACTAAGTTAGGAAGCATTGTAGATTAGATAGATGCATATCTTTAGAATTGGAATCATGATGGAAGCATAGGAGGAGGAGCACTCATCATAGGAGGATGTTTGTAACACATATGTGATAACTATGATATGAAATCAGTAGCTCTTGGGAACCTCACTGAAAAAAAACATTTATAGAAGGCAGTCATCAAGATCAAGGGTCATCATTCAATAATCAATATGGAAACAGGTTCTGACAGTTTTCTAATGGAATCCTCTTTGGATTCACTATTTAGAAAGAAATCAAAAGGTTTCATCAAGAATTCTAACTTGCAGAATTATGTGATTAGGATATGATGGCATATTGATGAAGCAGGTCAAGAGAATGAAACTCTTCCATTCTAAGGAAACCAGCTACAAGATGGCTCAAAGGAAAGAGGTGAGGTACATGTATATTTATCCTTACATTGGATGTTATGAAGTCATTTCATATGGTTGCAGGTAATAGACTTCTATCTACATAAGTATGAACAAAAATAAAAATATAATTTCCTTTGATGAACAAGTTTCCAAAATGCATGATCCATGAAATCAACATAATATGTCCTCATATAGAATATGAGGTGGTTGTACACAATCAAGGAACTGCATACTGAAGCTCCTAGGAATAATATAACATTGTGTGGAGAAAGAGAGGAAGAGATCATAAGAAATCCAACCATGATAAAGAAGCAGTCAACATCCAAGGAAGCCAAGAATATTTGTCTAGAAAATATCCTTGGAAGATATGTAGACTCTGATAGAAGTCTGGAAAAGATGGAGACCATTGACAATACATATCTTTAGGAGATGTATCAATTTGTAAACAAAGGATGGAGATGCCTACAAGAATATGTCATAGTGAAATGTAATATTCCCAATTAGCCCAAGCTAATGGGAATGTACAATTTTGTTTCATTTTTCTTGTTGCATGAATAAAATTGTAAAGGAGGATCAATAAACTCCTAAAACAGCAAAATAAATCAATGCCCCATGTGAAAAAGGGTAAATCTGGGCTGTCTTAATAAAGCTCCCTTATGTGTGAAAAGGATTGTGACAATTGACTGGGTCAACAGGACCAAATCCACAGCGTTGTCCAGATGCAATGTACCTCCTAGATGCACAACACAGATCTAGTTGGAGGCTACACATGTGACAGGAGCTAAACCTTTCAGATGGTTTAGGGTTTTGCAAGACTTTTATCCTATAAAAGAAAGAAGATAAAAACATAAGAAGGTTGTTGAACCTATTGTTTTGGAAGAACATGTATGTTTAGACATTTCTCATTCTCTTGGTTGTTTAGCAAAGAATAGTGTTGTTTAGCACTGGGTGTTCCTGATCAGGAATCCCACCTCTTTCCTTGAGAGGCCTCTTAGAAGAGTCTTGTATTTCATGTCCACTATCAGGCATTTTTCCAAGCTTCTTCTTCCAGCTACAACGCAGATCTTGTTGAGGGTTTGGTTGTCTTTGTAAGTTGCAGCAAGTGGAAGCTAGATCTATTCATATCTAAGCCATTCTAGTGCCTCTTTTCAGTGGGAAAGCCTTTTATCCCCCTGGCAAGAGTGTATTGGATCATTGGAGCTTCAGATCCATACCTTGGCATCAGGCCAAACTGTTCATCAAGTCTAGAGCGTATTTTGTCTTCCAGGACTGCGTTATCTGCAAGAAGAAAGTTGCAGGGAGTTTTGGAAAACTTTGAGTGATCTCTAGTGATGGGAATCTGCCTCTCACTGTGGTGATCCATGGATTTTTGTTTTTATCCATGTCATATTCATATTTGATATGAATACTCATGTATAAGCTTCAAAAATTCTGAAGAAATCTGCAGATCTGCTGCATGAGATCTCATATCTACTCCATATGCTTCATGCTTTGTTGAAAACCCCAAGGGGTATGTAAAATAGAGACAGTCTAGTGTACAGATCTAATATAGATCTAATATTTTGTACACATATCTATTCTAGATCTGAGTTGTAACCTACAGCCATTGTATGCTCAATAAAATAATGTTGTCAAGGCTTTTGCAGTGAAATACATTTTTGCAGCACCTCTTTTAGAGGGTTTTCTTCATAAAAGTCTTCCATCTTTCTCTTATACACTGAATGGGCCACATTGTAAATCTGATTCACTATTGTATAAGCTATTTTTGAGCTACCATATTGGTCTTCTACTGTTGTTCATTAAAACTGCGTTATTTTCTGGGCAGTATTACTTTGCGTTGTTGCAGTCCCTTCTTTGGGAATTTTCCAACTACACTAGGTGTGGGGAGACTTGTTTAACCCACCTAGAAGGATTTTTTTTTTTTGAATCCCTCATGGATTCAAGTCTTATATTTTCAGATCTAAGGGATCCAAAGGTTGGTTTCCAATCCTGTAGCAGCCATTTCTGAAAAATGCGTTTTTCAGACATGCCTAGCTAGCAGTCCCAATCTTGGGATATTACAATGGTATCAGAGCAACTATCTTGGCACAGCCTGTGCTTATCGAAGAACCAATATGTATTTTCATGGAAATAAAATACTGATGAAGAAGTGTGGTTACATTGAAGACACAGAAGAAAGGGGTAAGATCCATTTTACTGGAAGTTTGCAGAGAGAAGAGTTCTCTAAAACTCTTTCTCAAGCTATGTATGAACTAAAAGGAGAAATCTGGGGGATGAAGAGGGAAATACATGCAAATCCCTTAGGAGGGTTCTTACATCAAGAAATCCCCAGTACTTCTTACTATGTGTGTGAGCATTCAGCCACCCAACCTGATCTGCAACTTTGGAGCATGCCTACTTTCTTGTCAAAGGAAGAAGGAAAAGGAGGAGCACCAAAGGTGGAATATCTTGGTGATTATCTCCAAGAATATGAGTCTCAATCAGAGAGATTCAAAGTGCATCTCAGTTTCCCAAAGTTCTGTCAACTCAAAGAAGAAAGATCCAGTAGCTACAGTAGAAGAAAAGGGTGCATGCAGCACACTTTGGGTAGATTCTCTCTACCTACCTTTGATGGATCACCTAAAGACTCAGTCAAGTCTTGCGTAAGGGAGCTTAACACATACTTTCAGTTGCATCAAGTGTTAGAAGAAGAAGCCTTGAGAGTAGCAGCGCTGCATCTTCAAGGAAAGGCTTATGCCTGGTGGCTATTTGAGTCCTCTTCCTTGGAAGGGATAAATATATCTTCTTATGCAAAGTACACTAGGAGACTAGTGAAAAGATTTGATGTAAGACATTCTGAGACTTCTTGGGGAGAACAAATCAAGCCCAAGAAATCTGAAACTTTGCATGAGTTGGAAGGATCCATAAAGCCAACTCCATTCCTGGACATTGTTGAAGGGGTTGATGATCTGCTGCATGATTTTCCAAAGGCAAAAGGCCCATTTCATGTTGAAAATGGAAACAAGAAACAGTGAAGGAGGCCTCCTGAAACATCTTTCCTGATCCTAGTTGGAGATGGATCACCTAAACTAGGTGGGGACCACACATGTGATTTTTGTCGAAAAGTCTATTTTTAGACTATGTCTATTTTTAGACATATGGAGCATGGTCTAGGAGTTGCGGGATGCTATTCTTGGATGATTGGTCAAGTTGGTAAAAATAGATGGACATCTATTTTTAGACATACAGGTCGAAGTATATTTTTAGACTGCCTGTCTAAAAATGGAACAGTCAAATATTATTAGCCCTTAATAATATTTAGACTATAAAAATTATCTTATCCTCTTGGAGCACTTCAGTTCGAGCTACAGATGTGGCACATGCAACTGGAAGAAGGAAATTCGAATTTCCTATGGGTTAGTTGAGCTATTGCATGGTTGACTTCAGTTAGAACTCATGTGGCAGAGTTTGGTGGAGTTGATGAGACAGTTGGTGGAGTTGTGTTCGGTTTAACTTAGTTGAACTAGTTGTATTTAGTCTAACTGAGAAATACACTAGTGATGAGTGGTGTGAATTAATTATTAATTAATTCACTAATTATTAACTCATAAATCAACTAAAGAACACATCAGTTAACTGCAATGCATGGACAGTTCAGTGGAGACCAGTGTTAGAGGTGGGTGAAAGGGTGGAGTCTACTATCAGTTGTGACTATAGTGTACATGAGATTTGCACAATCATTGGAGGAGATTTCCAATGAGGATTGCGCAGTTAAAGCCAAGGGATTTTGAATTCATTCTATCCATTCTCTCATCTTGGATTGCGCAGTAGAGGCAGGCAAACAGTGGAGGAGTTTTGAACCCGTGACTTGTTCAAAACTGAGCTAGTTTGTGTGTAACTTTTGGAGACAGTACTAAGTACTTGTGAGGAGTATTGTACTGAGATTGTTACGTGATTCTTCTTCATTATAATATACAGACAGTAGGGGGTTTTCAGCTGTAAGCTTTCCCCGGTATACATATTGTGTTATATGTGTTGAATTTCTATGTGCGCATGTGAATGTTTTCAATACCGCTTGTTGTTTTTTCCGCATGTGATGATTAATGCGTAGAAGAGATTATGTGTTATGTATGAAGCTCAAATAATATGTGACAGGATAATCTCGGTGAATAATTCAGCAAATTATTCAAATTTCTACATGGTATCAGAGCAATATTGATCATCAGATCTATTACGGTGATTACATTTTATTTCTATAGGCAGAGTCTGTAGTGTGGGCCAGGTAGCCTCCGGATTCATCCTTCTTTGAAGGTGAAAGGTCTGGTAAATGCCCCTACAGTCGATCTCTGTATTGGAAATAATTTGTTCTCGAGTTTAGATCGGAAGCGGTTGAGTTTTGAGATGGTGGAATTCAATTTATTCCAAAGCAAGAGTGACCAGAGGAAGTTGGTGCTCAAGGATAAACTTAGGAAAATAAAGATGGAGAAGAATGACACTATTCCGGTATACTTGAAAAAGTTTGTCCACTGCAGGGATGAGCTTGGGAGTATAGGAGTTAGTATGGATGAAGAAGGACAAGTCAAGAAGGTAGGGATTCGAGCAAGGAATCTCTACAGACTTGAAGTAGATGGGATGTCTACGGAGCTTCCTACTGTTGGGAAGTGCATGAAAGACATGCAATTGATGCTTGAGAGGGAGCAAGTGTTGCATGCAAGTAAAAGTGCAGACATGCAACTAATGCTTGAGAGGGAGCAAATTTTTCATGCAGGTGATAGTGAACCTCGGGATGTGGAGCAGCCACAAGAGGATCATGGAGTGGAAGAAACCACTCATGCAGAGAAATTTCGTGCCAGATGGGCAGAGGGAGTGCATGCAGCTATACCACCAGGTGAGAGGTGGGGCGACATGCATGAGTAATCCCAATAGGATATTTCTGGGCAGGATTCATGAGATGGTGTGGATCTCATGAATTGAAACTGGCTACGAGGTTCCCACAGCTCAGCAGTAGCAGATCAGTTGGAGTGATGCAGGCAGATCAAAGTGACAGTGTCGGATACTGGAGCGCGGATCAGAGCAAGTGCAGAGTGCATGGGTGCAAGAGTTCAACAGCGCAGTGGTTCCTTATGACATGTGCAGTTGGCACCAGCAGAAGTCGAAGACTTTGATGATAGATGCATCAGACTGATTGAGTTGTTTGGAGCCTATTCAGTTTCGTAGATGTTGCATGCAAAGGGTGCATGGCGCATGCACGGAGTTGCATGGTGCATGCATGAGTTTGCATGGCACATGCAAAGGGTGCATGGCGCATGCACGGAGTTGCAGAGCAGATGCATGGAGTTGCATGGAGCTTGTGAAGGTTGCAGGGCGAATGCATGGAGTTGCATGTCGCATGCATGGAGTTGCATGACGCTTGTGAAGGTTGCAGGGCGAATGCATGGAGTTTCATGTCGCATGCATGGAGTTGCATGATGCTTGTGAAGGTTGCAGGGTGAATGCATGGAGTTGCATGTCGCATGCAAAGACAGTCATTTATTGTTGAGAGGGAGTGTTGAAAATGGCAACAAGAAACAGTGAAGGAGGCCTCCTGAAACATCTTTCCTGATCCTAGTTGGAGAGTGATCACCTAAACTAGGTGGGGACCACACATGTGATTTTTGTCGAAAAGTCTATTTTTAGACATATGGAGCATGGTCTAGGAGTTGCGGGATGATATTCTTGGATGATTGGTCAAGTTGGTAAAAATAGATGGACATCTATTTTTAGACATACAGGTCGAAGTCTATTTTTAGACTGCCTGTCTAAAAATAGAACAGTCAAATATTATTAACCCTTAATAATATTTAGACTATAAACTTTATCTTATCCTCTTGGAGCACTTCAGTTCGAGATACAGATGTGGCACATGCAGCTGGAAGAAGGAAATTCGAATTTCCTATGGGTTAGTTGAGCTATTGCATGGTTGACTTCAGTTAGAACTCATGTGGCAGAGTTTGGTGGAGTTGATGAGACAGTTGGTGGAGTTGTGTTCAGTTTAACTTAGTTGAACTAGTTGTATTTATTCTAACTGACAAATACACTAGTGATGAGTGGTGTGAATTAAATATTAATTAATTCACTAATTATTAACTCATTATTCAACTAAAGAACACATCAGTTAACAGCAGTGCATGGACAGTTCAGTGGAGACCAGTGTTAGAGGTAGGAGAAAGGGTGGAGTCTACTATCAGTTGTGACTATAGTGTGCATGAGATTTGCACAATCATTGGAGGAGATTGCCAATGAGGATTCCGCAGTTAAAGCCAAGGGAATTCGAATTCATTCTATCCATTCTCTCATCTTGGATTGCGCAGTAGAGGCAGGCAAACTGTGGAGGAGTTTTGAACCCGCGACTTGTTCAAAACTGAGCTAGTTTGTGTGTAACTTTTGGAGACAGTACTGAGTACTTGTGAGGAGTATTGTACTGAGATTGTTACATGATTATTCTTCATTATAATATACAGACAGTAGGGGGTTTTCAGCTGTAAGCTTTCCCCCGTATACATATTGTGTTATATGTGTTGAATTTCTATGTGCGCATGTGAATGTTTTCAATACCGCTTGTTGTTTTTATTTCCGCGTGTGATGATTAATGCGTAGAAGAGATTATGTGTTATGTATGAAGCTCAAATAATATGTGACCAGGATAATCTCGGTGAATAATTCAGCAAATTATTCAAATTTCTACATTTCAGCAAGAACTCTCTTCCCAAAGAGAATACATGAGGGTTCCTTCTTAAGTAAGAGATCAAGAAAAAGGATATCTTAATGATGAAGCACTCTCCAATTATGAGAAGAAGGGAGAGAAAGATCAGAGAAGATCCTCTAGCACTGTGACAGTAGGAGGAGATCTATTTCCCTTGGAAGATGGAGATGAAGTAGTGGCTTCCACTAGAGGGGTTCTTGCATCTTTGCAAGGAATTCGTAAGGATCTTCCATATGGAGGACATGAGCAGCATGTGTCTATGCTAAGAGGCAATGAGACAGAACAAAGGAGGGATCACATAGTTGATCCACTATTAGAAGAAGGATCAAATGCTCCAATTAGAGACACTCTTACACCACTAAGAGGGGTCTCCAAATTTCATGATACTTCCACACATAAAACATAGTTGAAATTGCACAGTGGAAGCATGGACATGAGGATCTCATCTATCATGCATATGAGAATGGTCCCTAAAATCTCTCTATCTAGTGGATAAACCACCTGGGAGGCCACCTAATTCAGATTTTGTGGGGAAGACCTCACAACTTGCTGCTCCAAACTTAGATCCAGGAGGGTTTGGAGCACTTGAAGACAAAGCTACATCGTTGGGAGACTTGGGTAAGCTCAAAGAGGAGGGAAATCTTCTTCCCCTATCATCATCACCCACTCTCCTTTCTGATCCTGCGTTGTGGGAGGAGAAGAATGGAAGGAACGGCCTTCCAATACACACCTTTGGCATAGGAGATGTCAAGGGAAGGATCAACAACATGACAAATACCTTGGTTGATTCATCATTAGCGTTGTCATTGTTGAGCAATGTAGATCTGTATTGGAAATCCCAACTGCTAGTGGATTATTCCAAAGATCTTCACACATGTATCATACTTGATGACCAGCTGCATGAAGAGGGCTACTTAGTCCAAGGAGAAGTCATCTATCATCATGGTAGAATCTTTTTTCCTAGAGCTTCTAAGCTCAAGCATAAGATACTACAAGGAGCACACAAAGAGTTTTGTTTCAGCCATCTGTATTCCATGAGGACCTACAACATCATCATGAGGAGATTTGATTGGGAAGGCTTGAAAGAGGAACTATATCATCATTTTCAAGAATGCATGAGCTATGTGGAGTTGGGGCAGCCATGGGACTCTATTCAAGAGTCATTTCAGCCATCTCTTCCTTCTTTGGAAAGAGGAGAAAGATCCATGCACAACTCCATGTGTATGAGAGACCTTGTTGGTAAAGGATATGTTCATGTAAAGCAAGCTTAATTTTCTGATTGTACATGTTCTTTTACCCTTTGTATGCAGGCCATGACTCTTAAAAGGAGAAATGTATCATGTAAATCTCATGGCAATTGTTGGGCCACTAAAAATTCTGAATTTGGCCACTCCCTTGTTGTGCAAATGGAGATTTACTTTCATGATGGGTGCTTTCCAAAGGCACCAAATATATCTCACACTTTCTGCAATAGTGAGATGACTTGGGCAGCAAGTAAGTGGTGGGAAAACCACTTAGCATATCTAGATCTTATGCAGGCAGGAGATGCTCTGCACTGGTTCCACATGTGGGACTATGACCCACCTCCATATGTAGAAATTTCTATTTGTATGTACATTGTTTTGATTCCCTATATGGATGATGTACTTGTACTTTGCATAGGGATGTATGGAGGAAGGAGGGAAGGAATGCATGAGCCATATGGAATGGCTACTCTCCATGTACTTTATGTTTCGTATTTCAGGGAGAACATTGGGCAAACCATGTTTGTTTCCTATGATCTATTGTCTTCTTATGAGATGAACTATTTGTATCTCATGAGAACTTTGGTGGAGAAAGTCATGGAGGGTTGGTTTGGTAGACACTTGGCACAAGGAGGAAGATTAACTCATGTTTGTGTCACCAATGGAGGAGGAAATGAGTTGCATCACTCACCTTATCAGTTGTTTGACGACAAGCAACATTTTGGAGGGGAGGACTGTAATATTCCCAATTAGCCCAAGCTAATGGGAATGTACAATTTTGTTTCATTTTTCTTGTTGCATGAATAAAATTGTAAAGGAGGATCAATAAATTCCTAAAACAGCAAAATAAATCAATGCCCCATGTGAACAAGGCTAAATCTGGGCTGCCTTAATAAAACTCCCTTATGTGTGAAAGGGATTGTGACAATTGACAGGGTCAACAGGACCAAATCCACAACGATGTCCATATGCAATGTACCTCCTAGATGCACAGCGCAGATCTCGCTAGAGGCTACACATGTGAAAGGAGCTAAACCTTTGAGATGGTTTAGGGTTTTGCAAGACTTCTATCCTATAAAAGAAAGAGGATAATAGTAGAAGAAGGTTCTTGAACCTATTGTTTTGGAAGAACATGTATTCTTAGACATTTCTCATTCTCTTGGCTATTTAGCAGAGAATAGTGTTGTTTAGCACTGGGTGTTCCTGATCGGGAATCCCACCTCTTGAGAGGCCTCTTGAAAGAGTCTTGCATTTCATGTCCACTATTAGGAATTTGGCCAAGCTTCTTCTTCCAAATACAACATAGATCTTGTTGAGTTTTTTGTTGTCTTTGTAAGCTGTAGCAAGTGGAGGCTAGATCTATTCAGATCTAAGCCATTCTAGTGCCTCTTTTCAGTGGGAAAGCCTTTTATCCCCCTGGCAAGAGTGTATTGGATCATTGGAATTTCAGATCCATACCTTGGAATTAGGAAAAATTGTTCATCAATTCTACAGCGCATTTTATCTTCTAGGACTGCGTTATCTGCAAGAGGAAAGTTGCAGGGAGTTTTGGAAAACTTTGAGGAGTGATCTCTAGTGATGGAAATATGTCTCTCACTGTGGTGATCCATGGATTTATTTTCTTATCCATGTCATATTCAGAGCTAATATGAATACTCTTGTATAAACTTCAGAAATTCTGAAGAAATCTACAGATCTGTTGCATGAGATCTCAGATCTACTCCATATGCTTCATATTTCTCTGAAAACCCCAAGGGGTATGTAAAATAGAGACAGTCTAGTGTAGAGATCTAATATAGATCTAATATTTTGTACACATATCTGTTCTAGATCTAAGTTGTAACCTACATCTATTGTATGCTCAATAAAATAACGTTGTCAAGGCTTTTGCAGTGAAATACATTGTTGCAGCACCTCTTTTAGAGGGTTTTCTTCATAAAAGTCTTCCATCTTTCTCTTATACACTGAATGGGCCACATTGTAAATCTGATTCACTGGTGTATAAGCTATTTTTGAGCTACCATATTGGTCTTCTACTAATTTTCATTAAAACTGCGTTATTTTCTGGGCAGTATTACTTTGTGTTGCTGCAGTCCCTTCTTTGGGTATTTTCCAACTGCACTAGGTGTAGGGAAACTTGTTTAACCCAGCTAGAATGATTTGTTTTTGAATCCCTCTTGGATTCAAGTCTTATATTTTCATATCTAAGGGATCCAAGGGTTGGTTTCCAATCTTGTAGCAGCCATTTCTGAAAAATGTGTTTTTCAAACATGCCTAGCTAGCAATCCCAATCTTGGGATATTACATGAAATATCATCACTAAGGCAAATTTTGATTTAAAAGTTCATATTTATAATTAATTAATATCTGATGAGCTTATGCAGGGTTGCTAAATGGAAGTATATGTCTTCCACAGGTTGAAAACCATATGGCAGGATGAAATATCCTTGGAAGAAGTATGGTTCGAATGAAAGCAGCATGGCATGAATCTAGACCATATGAGAATATTGATGGATAAATTTCTAGTAGAAGACATGACTCTTGGATGAAAGTGATGGATGATTTGTGCCCTATGAATAGATCCCAAACATGAAGAATTCTCAACAAATAAATTCATGACATCAAAGAAAGGAGTTCCTCATGAGAATTTGGGTGTTTTCATCATTGTTGTTGCAGGTCCCTGATTAAGAGGGAGCCTGGTAATAAGTTTCTTACTTGGAAGAAACTTGGTAATTCCTAAGCCAAGAGGGATATTGGGTACATTCCTTGTATAGAATGAGTACATTCCTTTGTGTAATATGTCCTCCCTAGTTCAGAGGGAGAGATAGACACGTCATTCTGGTTTTCACCTGGGAAGACATAATGAAGGATTGGGTAATCATATGGCATCCGACACTCTTTTTGGGATGTATTAGGGAATCCAAGGAAAGTGTAGTCATGGAAGGATGGATATTCTTTGAGGATTGGGAATCCAACAGTAAGAATAGTCCTGGTGGACATATCCTGAATGAACCCGGGTGGGATATGATCCAAGAGAGACAATGATGAGGGTGTCTACTCATCATTGGTCTCGCCAGCATTGTAGCTCAAAGATCTCTTGGAGATACGGAATTGTTATTCAATGCCTTGCACTATGAAAATGTTCGTTGATATGATGTTATACAGATGGGATTACCAATCATATTCTTCTTATGAGATTCTTCAAATTGAGAGTGACCATGTACGATTATGAATACCTCCCTAGTTAAGAGGGAGTGTTGAAAAGTGTAACTAGGTTCAGTCTTCATAATGACTTGTAATTTTGAATTTATGTAATGAATAAGACAGATAATAAAATGTATTTTGTAATGCTTGTCTCATGGGTTTCATGAGCAAGTAGTTTTTATTATAGGTCAAAAACTTCTTCATGGTGTCTTTAGGAGTGTGTCATCTTGTCATAAATATATAATTTAGAGTCATGTATATGAAGTGTTGTTACACTTATAAAGGACTAGCACTGATGTAAATGTATGCCTTCAAGACCTTGTCAAATATGCTCCACGAGTTGGCTTAAATATGATGAATATTCTCATTGCTGAACTCGGCGTTCCCACAAGCCTCATGTCGTCCTACAAGCTAGAATCCAGTCACTATATAAAGGACCCTACGGCCTCATTATGGAGCAAGTAATTCGGATCAAGTGTCTGCAATTAAAGTGTGAGTTAAAGGTTTGTTTTGGTGCGAAGATTGGAGGCTGGTCTGCGAAGGAAAGAGAAGGATACTTACCTCTAGCTTTGGGTCTGCTATACTTCGCAGATCCTATAGGACCAAGACCTACTATAGCAAAGCAAGTCTGCTCTCAATGCAGATTACAGTGTTGGAAGAAGAGGAAATATAGCGAAGAAGAAGCATGATGTTATATCAAGGAGAAAGATAGAGTATCTCTATTTTAGGGCAGTATCTATATCTGAATTATCTTAGAAAGGGACCGAAGTCATCCACAGTAAAAGGAAGGGTTACCACAGCGTGCAAAGGATCTTTGAATCAGATATAAAGAGGTGCAGAAATAAGGCTAAAGAGGAATCTCTAGGAGATCGAGGCTAGATCAAAGGAGGACAGGAAATAAGCACATTGTTTAGGGCTAGGGACCGAGCTTCCCTAGTTCTGGTTCAGTATTGTTCAGAAAGGAAGGATCATTTCAAGAAGTAGAGAAGAGCAGCAAAGATAGTGACAAGAGTCTTGGAGACATATTAGTGTCAAGGGTCTATGTCATGGTCATGGTACTCATGAATTAAAGATCTAGAAGAAGAATTACTTTAGGGTTTTCCTCTCCAAGAGGGAGAGGTTTTTGCCCTGGCTTGCTAGCCTAAATATTTGTGTCTCTTGTGCATTTGATAATTTACTTGAAGAAGAACGTAATAATCTAATGAGGATAATATCCAAGTGAAAGAATAATAATGAAATCACAAGTAATTATCATGAAAGAGTAATTTTAATAAAAGCCCTAATTTCTCAACATTTCCCTGGTTGAGTGCCTATACCTTGTGTCCCGTGTTCTTGTGGTCTTCATACACACATAATTTGGTAATTTCTTGATGAAATACAATATAATAAATAAGTAAAATAAGCCAACATAATTCACAAATAATAATTATCAATAAAGAGGAATCAAACACTAATTCTACTAGCATCAATTTCTCAACAGTTGGGAAGCATGTTTTAACCCAGAGAAAGAGGAGTTTTTAGCGGCACCAGTGTGGATAAGGTTGTATTCTCTTCATGTGGATTTCTGGATACCTAAAATACTAAGAACATTGGCCATGCTTTAGGGCATTTTTTAAAGATATTTGAAATCACTCGAAGAGGGAGAAATGTCTTATGCCCGCTTATGTGTCTACATGAATATTTCTCATCCCCTGCCAAAATTTATTGAGTTGGACTACCAGGGAGAAATTTGGAACCAACCAATTGACTATGAACACGAACCTTTTCAATGTCTTTATTGTCACGATCATGGTCACTTATTCAGGTATTGTCCGCGGTGAAGAAAGGAGCAAATAGCAGGAGGTGTATTTGGGTTTGATAGTTTCACCAAGGTTACGACTAGAAGAAGGCCTCAAAAGGTTCGTAAAACTCAAACCTCGCAGCCAATGGAGGATAAGAACTCCTTCTCAGCCTTGGAGGCGATGGAGGAGGACCTTAAAATTTTAGAAGATATTCGAATGTTGTATAACTCCTCGGTAACTGGCCAAGATAAAATGACCCAGAAATAAAGTTAGAGGATGAGGCCATTCAAGCAGGAGATTATAATTACCTTGTTTTACCAGGTATCGAGGAAGTTTTATGTTAATTTAGCAAGACCCTAATGAACTAATAGGTGAAGGGAAACATTTGGTGACTATGGTGAATGAGTGGGCTCAATAGCATTTGGGGGATTTAACAAAGGAAAATCGGGAGCAGTACATCGTCACTTATATCAATTGGAAGACGAAATGACACCAAGCCTTAGGTGAGGGACAAGGGCCACACTCCATTCAAGATATTAAAGAGAAAGGGAAATATATTCTCATTAAAGACTTAATGAAATACCTCAAAAATAAGGGAAGGAAACCTAAGAAGGAAGTGTTTGCAAAGTGCAGGAGAAAACTTTGTCAACTCTAGCCAAGTAGCTGCCTTGTCGGAGTTATTTACACCCTTATCTAACTATTCATCATGAAGATGTTATCCTAGAATATTAGGGGATTAAATATACATGTAAAGTAACGATGTCTTAAAGAGCAGATCAGGGTGGAGAAACCAATTATTGTCATTTTGTAGGAAACAAAAATAATGGACAAATTAGCCCAAATTATAGATCAATGTTGGAAAGGTTGTCAAACAATGGCCCTTAATGCGAAATGTAGTGTGGGGGGGCTTGGTGATTTTGTGGAATCCTTTAGAGGTTTTTTTTCAATATTGGATGGCTAGTCCAAGAATTTTGACCTGGAGGATTCATTATGTTGGGACAAAAGAGATAGTCGTTCTTACAGCAGTATATGGACCTTCTATGGCAAGAGACAAGGGTCTTTTCCTTAATCGACTCATGGCCACTAAATCATTTATTGGAGACTCCTTATGGGTGGTTGGTGGAGATTTCAATCTCATTAGATCACTGAAGGAGAAGAAAGGAGTGTGAATATTGGATCCAAAATCAACCTCCTTTTATAGGTATATAGAGCTACTCCATTTGGTGGATATCCTGACCATTAATGGTATCCATACATGGAAAAAACGACATGGCGAAAATCATCAAAGAGCGAGTCGATTGGATCGATTTCTTCTCTCTGAGGGAGTCATGCACAAAGACATTTTTTTGGAAGCCGTGAATTTTCCTTGGATGTGGTCAGATCATTGACAGCGCTGGCTCGAGTTATATTTGAAGGAGGCTCCCCCAAATTGTCCTTTCCAGTTTTAAAGCTTTTGGTTAAAAGAGCTTGGTTTTGTGGAGCATTTAAAGGAATGGTGGCAAGAGATTAAGGTTGGAGGTAATTCCAAAATGCAGACCTTTCAACTAAAGCTTAAAGAATTAAAGAGTAATATAAAATTATGGAATAAGAAATATTTTGGTAATATCTTTGAAGCAAAAGTTATGTTAGAAAGGTGGATGCAATATATACAACAGCGTGTGGTTTTGGAGGGAAGAACAACTGAACTTCTAGCAGAGGAAGGGATCACTCTCAACAAACTGTAACAATGGTGACAACAGGAAGAAATCGTGTGGAAACAGAAATCCAGGGTCCAATGGCTTAAGGATGAGGAGAGGAAATTAAAATTCTTCCATAATTCCATGTTGCAGAGGTGTCATAATAATAGGATCTTCTCTATTCCGAGAGAAAACGGAGATAGGAAAATAGTACATCATGATATAGTGTAAGAATTGATAGGTTATTATCAAGATATTTTGACTGAGCCCTCTACCCGAAGACTATTTTGACTGAGCCCTCTACCCGAAGACATTCAACCATCAATTCATTTCTTCAATACATTCCTAGGCTTGTTAGCATGGATCAGAATGTGGCCCTTATGAGACCTATAACATATCAAGAAGTGGAAATGGCGGTTTCAAATTTTCCTACGAACAAGGCCCCAGGGCCCAACGGATTCACCTTTGATTTCTTTAAGGCATGCTGGGAATTCCTTGGTTCGGAGATTCATGAAGTGGTGGAGGAATCAAAACATACTCTATCAATCCCAGTAGCGCTTAATTCAATGTTTCTCACCCTCATTCTAAAAGGACATTCAAAGGAACCTAGTGGTTTTCACCCTATAGCACTTTGTAACGTCATCTATAAAATAATTTCAACAGTAATTGCAAATCAATTGACGCCACTACTTCCAGTTTTGATATTGTCGGATCACACCGGCTTTGTCGAGGGACATCATATTATGGAGGGCATCGTTCCGGAAAAATAAATTATTCATTCCTTAAGGATCACGAAACGCCCAAATATGATCATTAAATTGGATTTTTCAAAGGCTTACGATTAGACTAGTTGGGCATATTTGTTGCAAGTCCTAGAGGCTTTTGGATTCTTCGAGCAGTGGTTAGCATAGGTAGTGTCACTCATCTCATCCGCATTTTTCTCCATTATCATAAATGGATCAACTTCGTTTATCTTCTCCTCTTCAAGAGGGTTGACAGAAGGAGACACTCACTCACTTTTTCTTTTCATTCTGGCAATGGAAGGCTTAGGATGAATGTATAGATCATTGTGTTCTCAGGGTTATATATCTGTTTTACAGTGGTTTGGTGATGATATCTCTCTAACGCATCAACAGTGTGTTGATGATGTCGTTCTTTTTGGGACACCCACTCTTAAGGAAGTGAAGGGAGTAAAGAAGATCTTACATTTTTTTATGGAAGCCTCAGGAACACTTGTAAATAAAGATAAAACTAACATCTTCTTTTTTAATTGTCAAGAGGAAATTCAAGTTCTTCTAACTCAGGTATTAGGTTTTCGACAGGCACAATTTTCATCCAAATACTTGGTCGTGTCCCCTGTATATTATAATCAGGTGTCAGCATGGGAGTGTAGAAATTATACAAGATGCATGTATATTACCGGACTCCCCTGATCTAACAAATTAGTCTTATGTTAAATACAGAATCCTTCGACTTAATTCTTTGCGGAGATTAAATCTCCAATTGCAAAACACATATGAAGCAAAATCAATCGCACATAAACACAATTGTTTAACGGGAAAGCTTAAAGTTAAAAACCCCAACTATCATATATTATGTATATCAATAGATCATGTAATAATCTCATACAAAGCTTAGTACATCAAGCTCTCAGTACAATCAACAATCATTACACACTGTCATGCAGAAATTTGCATATCTATGCACCAATTTCTTGCCTCCTGACAGCCTGCCTCCACTGCGCAATCCCTGCTGAAGAAGATCCCAAAATGAATTCGACCTTACCTTGCTTTGACTGCGCAATCCTCATAAGCATCTCCAATGTGTGTGTAGATGCATTGAATGCATCACTATAGTCACAACTGATAGTCCATCTCACCCTTTCACCTATCTCTCCATTGGGTCTCCACTGGGTCTCCACTGGGTCTAACATGCAAGTAGTTAACTGTTATATTTGTTCAATTGCAAGTAAGACACTACTTGTGAATTAATTAAATAATTAATTCACTCATCTATCACTAGTGTATGTTAAGTTACAACTAGCACCACTGAGTTTAACTCACTGAACTGAGTTAAACTAAATAACAACTCACATAACTACTCTTCCAACTCTGTTACAACTTGTCACTTCAGTTCTAACTGAGTCCTCCATGCATGAGTCACCAACCACCCTAGGAATTCGTAATTCCTTCAACCCATTGATTTGCCAAATCTGTTCACTGAAATAAAGTGCTCCAAGAGAATTGTCGGATTATTATTAAGGGCTAATAATAATCGACATGCATCTCTTTTTAGATTAGCGATCTATAAATAGACTTTGCCCAATCTTCTAAAAATAGAATTTCATCTATTTTTCCAACTTGATCAGCCATCTACAAATAGCATCCTGCAACTTATAGAATATGCTCACCATGTCTAAAAATAGACATACACCTAAAAATAGTCTGCAGGCCCCACTTAGTGAAGGTCCTTAATTTTCACTAAGCTCATCATCTTGTTGAATCTCAATAGGGAGGACCTTATTGAAAGGGTTCAAAGAAGGATCAGTAACTGGGATATCTAAGCACTCAATTTTCTTGGTCGCCTTGCACTCACTAAATCAATATTACAGGCAATTCCAAACTAGAACATGGCACTCATGCATATTCCTAAAATAGTTTTTTATCACCTCCACTCTTTGTGGACTAACTTCTTATGAAATGGACCAGTTAAAGCACACAAATGGGCTCTTGTTGGATGGGACAAACTCATTAGATCAAAGAATATGGGAGGCTTGGGATTACGAGATCCATAAGTGATCAGCAATGCCTATTGTATGAAGTTTTGGTGGGTCTGGGTTCAAGGAGACCCTAAACTTTGGAAACATATTTGGCTCAGGAAATATGCACCTTTGTCCACACAGGAGGAGAAGTTGTGTTTTCAGGGTTATATTAAAGGATCCATCATCTAGTTGTGGGCACAACAATATAAGGATCTGGTGAGATAGTTTGCCTTATGGGATGTAAAAGGCAGAACGACTACGTCTTTTTGGGAGGATGCTTGGCAGCAATATCCTCCCTTGGAGAAGAATGAGGATTTGTATCCTATCAAAATCTTAACTCAAGCAATAGGTGTTGACAATGGAAACCACGGGTAGGCAACCAGTTGTGGTGACAATGGAAGGACAAGTGTGACTAGACGAGTACTGTAGATAACTATCCATGGGAGGAGTTCCAAAAACAACTTGAAGATAGACAAATATTTTTTCTCTAAATCATGGCATCTTAATACGAGGTCATCAATCGTCGGGCTCATTTTCACTTAAGATGCTTACTCTTTACTGGTTGGATGGACGGCAAGGGATAAGGAAGTGGTGTGGACCCAGATTTGGGATAGTTTGTGGTGGACCAAACTTTCAACCTTTCTGTGGTTGATAGCCTGGGTGTGCACTCTCACTTAATATCGCCTTCGTAAGAGGGAATTCGAGGGGTTGTCACTTTTTCAACTCTGCGCTCAGGTGGAGGAATTGAAAATCATATTTTCCTCACATGTCCCTTTGCAAAAGAAATATGGGAGTTCCTTCCACAACTCTTTAGGTGCAGTAGGCCTTCCTTAGAAGATTTGATGACACTATTGAATCATTGGTTTTGTTGTATGTTTCAAAACCCTATTGTTTCGAGAGCTTAGCAATTAGCGTTAGGTTTCACTCTTTGGAACCTATCGAAATAAATAAATCTGAGTTTTCCAAATGAAACGTTGGCAAGTGGCAATGGTAAAAGAGGTAATCCTTCTCAATATTTAAATAAACCATCCTAGCGTCCTCCTGGACTATTGATAGCTGGCAAGCAGAGGAATCATGAGGGCTCATTTTGAAGAAACTCGATTTGAACCTACAACGTTGTTTCCTTATTCATCTGTTGTGCAACATCCCAAGTATCCTGCAGCGAACGCATATTCACTACCCCCCATCCTCTTTTCCTAAGTTAAGTTTTAACGGAGCTTCTAAGGGAAACCCTAGCAACGTTGGGTATGGAGGGATATTTCAGGATGATAAATCACAACCACTGCACATATTTGTGTGGTCTTGTGGAGTGACCACAAATAATTTAGCAGAATTCTTCGCAATCGAAAAAGGCTTACAAATAGCAGTTAGAGAAGGTTTTTGACTAATTCAGATTCACAGCGATTCACAATTAGTAATCAAATGCATTCACAAATTGTTCAATGGGAAACCCACGTATAAAACGATGTGTAGCTAGAATTTACAGGATGTAGTCTCCAACATCAATGATATTTTACCAAGGTTTTGATACATTATTCTCCAGCACACGTGTCGGGAAGGGGACAGGGTGGCAGACACTTTGGCCAATTGGGGAAGTCGGGAACAACACCTTGCAGTGGATGAGGCTTGGTCGGTTTTGTCCACTAGTGAATACATTCAAGGCATTAAACAATGGGTGGAACAAAATGGGTCTACGTGGGAAGTTGAAGTCCCCAATGGGGGTGTTATTAAACAACCAAGGATTGACATGCCAAGGTCGGGAGTGGAGCGTGGGTTAGCGCACATATACCACAATGCAATGCCTAACACCTGGCTCCTTTGTGATATTGTGTGGCTAATGTCTCGCTCCCAGTTCGAGGGCCTATTACTTGAGTATTGTCGTTATGAATGCGAGCAGGTGGTAGAGTTTATGGTGAAGTACGATATACCATTTTGCATCAGGGATTATCACGCAACAGCAAATATGGTTTGGTTGTTGGTGGAACGATTAGCCGAGCTCCCAAGGGCTTCTGACATTCAAATCTATGAGCTTATTGATGACTACATGATTTGTAGGAGGTTTGGGATTTTTGAAAAGTGTGTCGGACATGAAAATTTTCTTTCCCTCGACCTTGCAAGCCTTGGTATTATTTTTCAACTTCCCCTTATAACAACATGGGGGTCTCCTGTGGGTAGCGAAATAGTTTCGTCTGTTGGGGTCTTGGGTAGTGACCACAAATAATTTAGAAGAATTCTTGGCGATCGAAAAATGTTTACAAATAGAAGTTAGAGAAGGTTTTCGACTGATTCAGATTGACAGTGATTCACAGTTAGTAATCTAATGCATTCACAAATTGCTCAATGGGAAACCCACATATAAAACGGTGCGCCGCTGGCATTTACAGGATGTAGTCTCCAACATCAATGATCTTTTACCAAGGTTTTGCTACATTCTTCTCCAATGTACCTGTCGAAAGGGAACAAGGTGGAAGACACCTTGGCCAATTGCGGAAATCAGTAACGACACCTTACAGTGGATGAGGCCTAGTCGGTTTTGTCCGCTAGTGACGACGTTCAAGGCATTAAACAATGGGTGGAACAAGATGGGTCCACGTGGGAAGTTGAAGTCCTTGATGGGGGTGTTATTTAACAACCAAGGATTGACAAAAGGCATGATTGACATGCCAAGGTTGGGAGTGGAGTGTGGGTTGGCGCACATATACCACAATACCATACCCGACCCCTAGCTCCTTTGTGATACCGCATGGCGAATGTCGCGCTCCCAGGTCGGGGGCCTATTACTTGGGTCTTGTCGTTATAAAAGTGACCAAGTGGTAGAGTTTATGGCGAAGTATGATATACCATTTTGCATCATGGATTATCAAGCAACAACAAATATAGTTTGGTTCTTGGTGGAACGATTGGTCAAGCTCCCAGGGGCTCTTGACATTCAAATCTATGAACTCATTGATGACTGCATGATTTATGGGAGGTTTGGGATTTTTGAAAAGTGTGTCGGACATTAAAATTTTCCTTCCCTCGACCTTGCAAACCCTGGTATTGTTTTTCAAGCACGGGACTTAGCATTGTCAACTTCCCCTTATAATAGCAAGGGGGTCTCCTGTGGGTAGCGAAATTATTTCACCAATTGGGGTGGTGACGATAGCTTCACCAAGTCGTGTGACTCATGCTATATACCTCACTTATACTCCATTTTGGTGGAAGGCTTGTTTCCTTATTTTTATCATTTGGTTCTTAGATTTTATTTTGTTGTCACGTACTTCGTCTCCTGGGCCTCTATTTCTTGTTCTGAATGTTTTTGGGAGGGTCAATGTTTTTCGTTCTCTTCCTCCACAATACAAGAACTAGTCAATCCTTTGAATTGGTGGCAGTTTTTCCCACCTTGTCGCTTCAATGCTCAGACCCAGCATCAAATCCTTTAATTGCTCGGTCTTGGTTTGTGGGGTATGGTACCCAGGCACATTCTCTATCTGGTTTTAATAGGGTGATTTGGCCTCCTGACCTAATACACCTAAGTCATTATGTCTTGCTTCCTGTGTGTTTTTCTCAAGTTCCAGTTTCTTTGCTCACAGAGCTTGTGGAGGTGTCGAAGTTCTTGGTTCCTCTCTTGTTTTAGTCGGGTTGGACATCTATGTGGTCAATTTTCCCCTCCACTCCTCACATCTTTGCGGATGATACCTTTGTAGTTGGGTTTATTTCCTCACTGATTAACATCAATCCCTTGATTGGTTCGCATATGTTTTATGGTCATTTCTCTACTTTGTATTATTATTGTCCCTTTGCTCTTATGGCTCCTCGCCAAAGAATGCCAAGTCGTAGAGGTGGAATGACATAATCGTCTTCCTCAGGTCGGCAACTCTTTGGGTGGGACTCTATGGTGAATTACTTTGACTCCATCCCTCTGAAAGTAAGGAAGGAGATTCTCCTCCTTGAGTCAAAATAATTTGGTCAAAGGTCTTATTTTTTCTTATTTGGAGGTTGTTGCAGATAATCTCAAATGGATCCCAGGTCCAAGGAGATTCAGGAAGCCTCGACTTCATTTTCTACATTCCATAACATCGCACCAGCAGATGGAGACCCTGCTTCACATGGTTCTTTGGGACAAACAAGTAGACAACTACAAATTGTTCACAGGTCAGGAGGATATTAAAAGGATTCTTCGGAACATCCAATTCAGCGTTGATGACATTGGGACCAAATTAGCAAGGGTGGAGAAATTTGTAGTCTCCGACTAAGAGACTGAGTCAGTAGATTATTATCCGGTTATTATCTTAGATTAAAGCTTTTTAATGGGTTTTGTGGTTGTTATTCTTGAATGGACTTTGGCACAATGGCATGGCCTTTCTTGTATTAGCTTAGTTTTCTCTCCACACCTTCGAAGGTCTTTCTTTTGTTTCAATGCCTCACACTCACCATTGCCTAACTAGGAATGCAAAAATCATATCTCTTTTTTGTTCAAGGCTTATGGGAATAGTTACTTGTTCTGCAGTCTACTTTACTCGTTTTCTTATCATCATCACTAGCTTTGTAATGCTTCAAGGCACTAATGGATATAGCTGATAGATAAGGCAATTTTTCTCTATGCTAATGTTCAAGTTTAGTATCTTACTGTCTAGCTTGTAATTTGATGGTTTTTGTGTACACCTGGTTGACGCACTAGTCTCCTCAGTGAGTCTTTTGTTCAATACAATAGGAACTACTATCAATGCAATACTCTTTCTTATTAATAGAAATCACTTGCAGAAGATTACAAAAAAAAAGTTTCAGCTCGACTAAGATTCAGTGTAAGACATTTGGTAGTGTGTTATTTTAGGTGTTCTTTGTTTACAAGTCCAATCACTACAAAATCAAAAGATGTTTAGTTATTTATTCAATTTAATGTCGTGTTTGTAATTTGATGGCTTTGTTAATCTATTTGTACATTTTTAAAAAAGTTATGCACAGTAAGAAATTAAACATTATAAATGTAGTAGCAAATGTTTGAGAGCTTAGTCAATGGTGACTTGTTGGATTGGTGAAAATGAGTAGTTAATATAACCCCCACAAAGAATCAATTCTACAAAGTGACATGCTAGCACTAATACTCGCACTCAGAAATTCACACCAACCCACTTAAGAACTAGGACTAGCTACAAACCTTAGACAACTTGGATGAAACAAATTCCCCCACTCATAGTTGCTTCTATAAAGGTGCCCCAATTGAATGGTGCCAATGGTTCCCCCATTATACAAATCTACGCATATTAGCCTCATCCTCATAAGAGGCCAGTACCCAAAAACAATGTTTGGGAGCTTCCAACAATATAATGCCTATTAGCTAACCCTGGCCATGCAACAAGTATCTTGAAGCATCAACCACATGCCCACTATTACACTATTTTGTGCTAAGTTTCTAATAGGACAATTGGTTCCCTCTTATTTATAGTATATCCATAGTTTGAAAAACCGGAACCGATGACCGGACCGGTGGACCTAATAAACCGGGTTTCTAACCGGAACCGGTCTAACCGAGAGCAGTCAGATCTCAATGAACCAGTTTAAAAAAAAAATACATTAAATATTTATTTTTTTAATAAAAAAAAACTATTTTTAAGATTTGCAACCATGATTCCAAGCCAATAGAGACAAAATATGCAAAGTTTGCTCATTTATATACCATGCAAAGGTGAAAATATCAAAATGGCACCAAGTGCAATACATATCATCGAAAAATACATAAGAAATGAAGCTCCATATGGCCCATAAAGTCCAAAAACAATGCTACAAGCTATGAGGCCATTGGCCTAATACAAGACTACATATTAGTGATCAACAACATAATCACTCCTCATCATGATCAAAATTATCACCACTACTAGACAAGGGATCATCAACATGAACTACATAAATAATATGGTTCAAAGTTTGAGGACTCCTAAAACTCCTCTACAACTTTAGTAGTAGTAGTAGTAGTAGCAAAAATAGACATCAAAACTACAAATCACTGAGCAACATGGTCTCTCATGAAACTCATCATTGATTCATCACTACTAGAAATGGGATCATCAACAAGAGATACATAAACATCATCTAGCTCAAAGTCTTCAAACTTGGATTGCTCAACCTTATAACATGATAGAAATTGAAAAAGTTTAACATGCCTAACCAATGATTTTGGTTTGAGTGAAGAGTTCATCTCCTCAACCTTAAAATGCGGTGGAAAAAGATTAGCATGCCTAACCAGTTGTTTTCCTTTGATTGAAGGGTACATCAAGGTTCTTAAAGGACTTCATGCTCTTGATCAAATGCCAATATCATTCCCTTACACATGATAGAATCAAATGGAAACATAGCAAATTCCCAAACCATGAAACCCTGAAAACCATTAAGTCTGCGGAATTTTGAGTGAAACCTAAAATTATAGTTTCTCCATATGAAACCTAATGAGGTCAAAACCACTCTTAAACATCCTGAGTCATTTCATGGTAATGTTAAAAATTTAAGTAAAAGGATGAAAATGAAAAATGAAAAATGAAAAATAAAGGAAATGTCACTTTTACTTTAAGAATTTAACATTACCATGAAATGTCAATGCTTCCCCTACCTCCACATCAGCCCTAAAACCCATTTCTGGCCGTGCGTGGGTCCGCATAGGGAAAGAGTAGCTAAATGAACCCCCCCCCCCCTTATAAACAAATCAGCCCTAAAGCTTAACTGCAGCCGTGTGTGGATCCGCGTAGAAAGTTAGCAAGTAACCGGCCGGTTAGGTCCGGTTTATTGCAAAAAAAGGCGAAATGCCCTCTTCAACCAGGTTGCTTGGCCGGTTTCGACCGCGGGCACATCTGACCGACCGATTTGGCCAGTTACCGATTCAAACCGGCCGGTTTTTAAAACGATGAGTATATCCCGTGTTCTTTCTTCACCGTGATGCTCGTTTTTTGGGCTTATTTACAAATCTTTGTATGAGGGTATTCTTACCCTAATATTAGTAACTTGGATAAAACCAAAAACTAGCGTGCACAATGTATACATCATATGTCCTCAGACTGCTTTATCATGCTAGGTTTACTAATATCTCATGTTCTTATCAAACTCTTGACAACAACAAAAATTGACTGGAACAAGCTGGCTTACCCATCAAACCTCTCTGTCCTTGTAGGAATCTCTAACCATGCAAAATCTCCAAAGGTATTTCTCTATTTGATGTTATGAAATTCAATAGTGCCTTTAAAACTATAATTATTTTACATGATCTAGAAACTTAAGTGATGTTGTGATTTGGCTTTAATAGCGAATCTTGACATGAAACATTTTCATGATGAAAACAAGTCGCTTTTTCTCCAATTGATGAATAGATTGCAGAACCTAATTTAGCCATGTACATTAAACTGAAACTCCCATAGGAGCACACACAGTAATGACAGGAAGAGATTCTCTATTATCACAACCATATGGTCATTTTTTCTGACCTACAATAGAACCCATATTACCTCCTCCGAGCTGAATATCCATAACAATAAGTGGAGTTTCTAGTTACAAACACATGGAGCTTGCACGATACTAAAATATCTAGATGGTCAATGCATCCAAGGCTACACGAATTACAGAGACGCAGCAAAAGAAATTTGCAATAAGATATCCACTGCCATTGCGAAGGTACTTTAAATAACAGTTATTCCTCCGAGTTCTTGGCATTAAAAACACAGATTCAACAGTTGCCTTGATTCTGTCCTTATGCACGGGATCCATGAATAATTTCTTTCACAATGCATGACACCATAAAACCGGACTCCTTTGCACATTGGTAGTCATAGATGTAGGCCAATAAATGACAAGGTACACTCATTATTCAGTATAGCATATTATTAGAAATTTCTTCTCCGCAACTAAGTAGGCAAATATTAATCACCATGCAGTAAGCCAATCATGGTGCTTAGTATTTGCCATCTAGTTACTTGTTTTTCTGTTCCTTGTGTAAGATCATTAACTCTGCTCGAACTTGACTCCTTTAACCATGAACAAGATGGGCAATAGAAGTATAATTCTTATAACTAATTCCATACTTATGTTGAGAAGTGAAGCTCAAATGCCAAAATCTTTAATTCATCCTATGATACTGAATTGATGGGTTTTGAGCTGTTGAACTCTTATTGCCAACTTGTTTACCAAGAACTATTGGGGGCCATTTTTTATCACGGAAGAGAGATCCTGCAAAACAGAAATAGTAACTTTAACCCAGGTGAAGAAAGGAAACGCCCAGAGAAATGACAATATAGTATCTCAAGATGAAATTCCATTTCATGAAATTCTTATATGGCAATTTATAAAAATAAGAATGGTAAGATTAAGCGAATACGGTTAAAAAAAAAAATCAAAGCATAGATGAGATGTCGGAAGCACTGCACTTCAATTAATAATATTAAACTATTGCATTAAAGTTGAAGAAAAACAATGTATCCAAATTTCAAAATAGGAGCAGCAATTTTTCTCTAAAGATCATGCCTTTGACAAGATGGAGAAGTTCTTCTATGACTGTCATTGCTCAACATAAATACCCCGTATTCTTCTATATGATATTTTTTATTTTATTCCTAGTTTCTTATTGTGGGTGACATTTATATATTGCTTTACACCACTCAGTACAAGTACAACAAATCTAGGATGGTACCAATTGGTGTAGTTACACAAGCACCTGAGTAGCAAATCTAAGCATGCGATATCATATTTTTTTAACATAAATTGTAAATTTTAAGATAAAAGGGTTATTTGATGGAGCATTTACATGATGATAATTAAATGGTAGTTTGGAAAGAACAAACGGTAACCTCAACACCAATGACTAAATTGGAGCTCATGGATAGTTTACTTCCAATACAGCCCTACAATGAATGTAGATTCCATACTGTATTAGTTTAAAACTGCAAGACTTCAATTCAACCACAAAGACAGATACATGGCAAAAAGCTGTTCCTTAACTTTCTAAAGCCTGTAATAACAGTAATAATTTGTTTGACAATATGATTATGAATCTGCAGCAACCTACCCTCAGATCACCAACTGCTCCCAACAGGAAAACATTTCCCTATTTTGTAATGTGGATGCTTTTGAGGCTTTAGAAGGCTGCTGATGCATAATATATTATCAACAAAGTCCATAGCAATGATGGGCTTTCCCATAGGCTTTTGAATGGCCATTTGATTATCTGCACACCCCACAGAACTAGATTGTTCTAAAAATGCTATCATAAGAATCCAAAATTGGAGACGAGAACCAAGATGTCCTATTGCTCTTGAACAAATCCATCTGGAGGTAATTTAACGGCCATTTCACAAATTTTGAACTGCTGCCAGTGCCCAAGCTCATGGTTGTTCATTAAGGAGGTTATCATAATAAGTTTGAAATCGAAGGCCAGAACCAATATGTTCTATTGCTGTTGGGAAAATCCATGTAGCCAGATTTGGTCCCAATACCTGTGAAAGAAAAAAATTATAAGAACAGATCAATTAAGTGAACATTTCAGTTCCACCACGAGGAAAAATTTGATCTTCAGAGAAATCCTTTCAATGCATACCATTAAGATGATATAAGAAACTGTAAAAAAATAAATATATCAAACTAAAGAAAAGAGAAAATATTCAGGTTCTGTAAAATTACTATAAATGGGTATAAATATCTGTTAAAAGATATGGTTTGCACACATTCTTGTGACCAAAAATGGAAATTAAATTTTCAACAATATTTTTCCTGTTATATTAAGATCTTAAAATGCAGTTCAAGATGTTGCATACATCATATTTATTACAAAAAAAAATTGAACAATTGAAGCAGAGAAATGCAAGGGAGTGTTTTCAATGGGAGTTTTCAGCAAGTTGAATGAGAATCTATATATGCCTCACATGTTGGCAGTTCAAACTTCAAACTAGTTGATGGATAACCGATGCTATCAAAGGGTTCGTGTAGGAGGATTTGTAATCAATCACTGATGAAGTTTAACTCAACATGTGATTGTGAGTTATTTGCTGCACTTCTTATGTTCTAACTGTTGGAAAATTGATAGTGGCGGCTATTAATCTTTCCTTAACCTTAATATTGGCTTGTGAATCTTATTTATCTTCTTTAGTTAGATTTTTTCATTAAAGAATGTCAAAAACAATAACAACAACAATAGGAGACACAGATATTAAGCTCTTTGCCAGGGAAAAACCCCTCCAAGGGGAAAACCCGGAAATTCTTCTCTTCTTAGAATTTGTTTCAAATGAGATACAAAGACCCAAACCCTAGACCAAGTCCTCCTCCTAGTACCAAGTCAGCCCTTCTTCAAATTCTTCCTTGATTCTGCAACTTCGACCTGTCAGCTTTGATACTGCTACTCAACCTGCAACTTCAACCCTGCAATTTCAGTCTTGTAGCTTCCTCAAAAACCCTAATCCAGCCTCCTCCTGAGACCTTCCTAGAGCAAGACAGCTCTTCCCAAGGTCAACGAGGTCTAGACCCTAGACAGAGTATCCTTCCTTCCAGCTACAAGATGCTGCACTTCGTCCTACTGCAACTCGGTCCTACAATTTCGGCCTCTTCCTATAGCGCAGAAACCCTAGAATTTCGCACGTGTGAGATAGATAGAGCCCAAAAACAAGAAAATTTCGTCCTTCCTTCTCTTCCTTGGCTTTCACTCTCCTTTCCTGCTTCTCCCATCTACAAATCGAACTTCTTCTTTTGATATCTAACTAGTGTAGTGAGTGTATCCAAATGAGGTTGAATTGCTTCTTTATATAGCCTTTTCAAGGGGTCGAATTCTCTCCTTTAAGCCGACTTAATGTTCTCAAGGCTGACTTGTACTTTGGAGCTTCCAGGACTTTCTAAACACAAACAATTCTTTTTACAAATATATTTTGCCCAAAGAGTCTTATAAACATGATGTTGACTCCTTTGACTCAAAACAATAAATCCTAAGAACTAACAAACCAAAAAAGCACGAAGAACATGCTTTTATCTAGAAGACCATCAATAATGATCATGAAACCCATGCTTTGATAATAATAACTTTGTCTTTTTCTTTTCTTGTTTGTTACATAGGATACATATTGAAATGACTACAACAACAATTATGAAGACTGAAACTAGTTACATTTTCAACACTCCCTCTTAACTAGGGAGGTATTCATAAATGTACAACCAGTACAACATCATATCTCAAACTGAAGTGTTCTCATAAGATTGTTCTCATAAGAGGAGTCGGATTGATAAGCCATATTGTAAGCATTATCACCATGACCAGCGTAGTCTCTAAGGCCTAACTAGACAAGCTCTACTTTAATTAAGAGCATTATGTTGGGAGGCTTTACCTATTATACCACACTACCTCTACAAGGTACACACCCAATCCGGATGTCTACAAGGTATGTCCTTTTAGGACTATTCTTATCTTGGATCTCCAATCCTGAGTCCTCAAAGAATATCGGTCCTCTTCGACCACTCTTCTCTTCGATACTTGTCACATCCTCAAAGAGTGTCAGTACCTTTCCTTTCTTGGATGTTTTATCCTCAAGGAAACCACAGATGCTTATCTAATCCTTCGTCATTCTCTCTTCATCACTTGAAGAGGAGAATGCACATGTGATGTCCAACATTATTCCCTCTCAACCAGAGAGGACATCCCTATTCTCCTTTAATCTTGAGAATAGAACCTTGCTCCTATACAAGGAGACTCCTTTACTCCCTCTCAAAAACAAACGAGATCTAGACTTCCTTTCTATTTGGGAAGTCATCATCACAAGCCTTACAATGTCTTCATAAGAGTATCAGCAACCAGTTCTTCATAGTTGTCTAGCTCTTTCCTTTGCATCATCAAGCTTTCTTTCTTTCAAGGTATCATGGAGCCACCTTTTCCCTTTTATCTTGTGATAGGTTTCAAGTCACCTTTCTTGCTCATCACTTTCATCTTCAACATGAAAGAATTGCATGAAGCCTTCCTAAACTTCAAGTTGATCATAGCTTCCTCTTGAAAGTGATCTTCCTCTTACTTTCAGGTTATCTTCTCATACTACTACCATCCAATTCCAAGATGAACATATCTTGACTTCATATTTGTCAAGTAGCAAATATTAAGCTTCCCTCAATATTCTTCATACATTCCATCTATACAATTGAACTTGCCTCAACTGTCATCATGTACCCCCACAACATCCTTCCAGGTAGAAAAATAATATGTTAACCAGATAACCAACAATAATGAAAATTAGACTTACCTTACCATGATAACCTTCTCGTTCCATTAACATCCTCATGGTCCATCTCCATATGAATCTTCCTTCATGCATCAGAGTGCCCAAGGATCGAACTTGATTACCAAGTTACAACTTTTCTTCCGGAGACTATACTGGATGTTAATCATTATATATATATATATATATATTCTAGAGAAAGACTTAAATTCTTTACACATCCTTAAGTCAAATCCTATTCATTTCAAGCATCATATATCCATATACCTAAGCATATTTTATGACCAACTTTATTTCCACAAGATTCTACACACATGAATCTTATCCAAAATGGATTCCTATGCTTTCATTCAATCATCTAGCCATCCATATATCTCACAAAGAGCTTGCATCCTGACCCATTGCATTCTCCCATCCCTTTACCAGTATTGATTCCACATTACATGGAATGTGTACTAACCTTTGTCATAGTGCTTCTTCAAAGAACCTTGTATGGTTCTTCCAGGATCATGATCATCCACCAAAGCAAGATGACTTCTTCTAACATAATGTTAGATAATGCTTGGATGATCAATATGCAAAATGGTCTATCTATCCATCTATCTAGACAATCTCAACAAAGCAACTTAATCACGTAAATTCTAGACATGCTACTATCATATGCTTCTTTCCATGATGCTATGCAAAACATACTATCCTAAAAGAAATATTAGTCTTCATAAAGAACCTGACAGTCAGTGAACCTTCTTTAGTAGTAAAGATCCTTCACTTCTTTCTTTGTCTCCTTCTCAGGTTCTCCCAGTGCTTCAACTACATGAGTTTCACTCCTTTCCTTTCTCTTTTGTTTTGATGGTTTGGGCAGTCCCTTTAAAGTGTCCAAACTCATTGCACTTGAAGCATTGAACCTTGTGTTGAGAAATCAAGGGCAGCTAGATTAAGGTGATTTCTCTTACTTTGATAACTACTTGTGATGTTATTTTACTTAACTTGATGTACTTGTAGTTAGTTTCTTCTTTACTTGATTATTATAGTGTTTTTTTATCATCAAACAACTACCAAACTATAAAGATCAATGAGACAAGAAGACACAAAATGTATGTTGCTATCCAGGGCCAAAACCTTTTCTCTTGAGAGGAAAACCCACAGTAATTCTTCTCTTCTTATAGAATCTTCGAATGACGAATTCCAAGACCTAAGACCCCTCCAAGACCAAAGTCAACTTCTCCTTTGATGAACCTTCTCTTCCTTAAAGACAACCCTAGTCAAACTGCTTGAAAACTTCAGATTTGGTCCTCTACTTTGGATTTTCAGCCACTGCTTCAGGTCTATAATTTTTGGCTTCTACTACAGAAACCCTATCTCGCACGTGTGGGAAAAGATGGTGAAACTTTCTTCTTTCTCCTTTGCTAGGATTGCTTCTTCTTTCTTGGCAATTCGGCTTGCACACTTGATCTTTATGAAGCCAAAATTTGGCTTCTCTAGAGGTCTGAAATTTCGGATTTGTAGCTACAATTTGTGCCCTAAAATCTTCGCACGTGTGGAGTTATGTAACCCAAAACAAGCTTCAAAAACTTCAACCTTCTCTTCCTTATATTCTCTTCTTCTTCTCTCCTTCTAGGTCTCCTTTTTTTCCTTGATCGAACTTGATTCTTGCTTCATCAAATTTGTCTTCAAATGAGGTCGAGTTGCCCTTCATGAGGTCGACTTGTATTTTGTAGGTCGACTTCTCTTCTTGCTAGCCGATTTGGTCTTGGAGGAGGACATTTGACTCTAAATAAATTGTTTTTGCATGATGTTACATGGCCAATAGGGTCTTTTACATATTACAATGATTCTTTAACTCCTAGACTTTATGACAAAGCCTTAGAAGCACACAATGGGTGCTTGACCTATAAATAAATTAACCTTGAGCATGAAACCCATGCTACAAAATAACAATAATAAATTTTATTTTTCTCTTTACATCAAATACATAAAATCAACTTTACATAAGACATGATGAAGATCGAACCTAGTTACATATTTCAGCACCTTGGACATGTCTTTCTTCTTGGACTTACCAAACTTTCCCTTCTTCAGCTTCTTGACTTGGGCTAGAAAGGCTTGAGATTGCTTATCTGATCCAATATCATCCTTGACCTTGATCCTTGATTCTTCCAGTATGCATTGCGCCCACAACTCATCAAAGGGAGTTGAATCCTTCTTGGAGTACATGCTTGTTGCAAAGCTCCTCCATTCTGGTGGCAATGAATTTAGTACACAAATGGTTACTTCAAAATCAGTAATTGGTTCCCCAAGTCCTTGCAGATGGTCTCTTAGTTGAGAGACTCTCATGTGAAAGGATGCCACATCCCCATCCTTTGATTTCTTCATTCTATACAACTTGTTCCTCAACAACATCTTTTGTCTTGTTGTACTTAACGAGTACAAATTCACTAGCTTGTCATACATAACCTTGGAAGTCTTCAAATTTGCAACGAATGGAACAAGAGAATCTTTAATGGATTCCACTATAATCCTTTGTGCCCCTACTTCCCCTTTGTTGTATTTTGCCAATTCTTGTGTCTTATCGTTCTCAGGTTCAGTAATTCCCCAAGTGACATATTCCATTACTTCTTGTTTTGTGTGTATCGAGTCAATTTTTTTCTTCCATGCTAGATAGTTTGATGCCGCAACGAGCTTATTGCTCTCCTTGCAGAAAGAACCCATATGACTTGAAGATTCAAACATGATGTAAGAATATGATACTTGTTTGATGACCAAGATTCTCCTTGATGATGTTGTCAATGTTAAAATTTGGGTACCAGAGGACAAGTGGTTCCCTAAGGCTTTGATCTTTGGCCTAGGGAAAAGTGTCCAAATGTATTTGTACTTTTCTCCTAAAGTGACTTTATAAGTGGTAAAGTCAAATCTAATTTTAAAGTGACTTTATAAGTGATAAAGTTACAAGTCTAATTTTAAAGTGACTTTATTAAAGTCAATGAAAAATTAGAAAGTGAAAAAGTGACTATGGAAATAAAAGGCTAAGTGGAGTAAATTAAAAAATAGAAAGTGAGAATTAAATGCACATTTATTCTCGGCCCTTGATCTAAAGCTATCTCAACCATTGGATTTAGAGATTTCCGAAAACCCACTTAGGGTTAGGATAAAAGGAGAAAAGAAGAGAAAAGGTCATTCAGTGTTTCATGAGCAGATTGAGAGAAGGAGAAGGAGGGCAAGGAGAAAATTTATGAGCCGAAGGAGAGCAGCAAGGACACTCAGCAAATCCGTACAGCAGCTTGGCACACTTCTCAAGGCATCATTTTCCTGGCATGCATACCAAGGCAGAATCCGTACAGCAGTGTTTGCACACATTTCGAGGCAAGGTACAGTGTTGAAATCAAGGAGGATAAACAGCAGTCAAAGGCATAGTTTTCGAGGTTGTTTTCAGGGCACGAAAATCTAGGTGGACTGTTGTACGTGTCCGTACAATTTTGTACATCCATTTTGGGCACGCATTTCGAGGCAATAGTACAAAGTTTAATGCTGTCATTTATTTCTGTAAATTTCAGTTTGTTGTTGGCACAAATTTCAAGGTGGAAAGTTGGCACGAAAATCGAGATAAGTGGGTTGTTGTGTTCGCTATAATTTTTTACTTTGTTTTTCAGTTCTCTGTAAAAGCATTTTCCAGAAATAAAGAAAAGCTCTCAAACTAGTTTTCCCCAAGAGTTGTAGGGGGTTTTTCCAGGGTCACATTGACCAAAAATCACAATGTTATTTTTCTGTGTGGCTGTAATATTTTCTGTGTTTTTATTTCTACATTTCCAGTGCTTGTAAAATTCTCAAATTTGTGTTTTCAAAAATTTATTTCATTTCCAGAATTTTGAATGTATGATTATGGGAATGGGCATTTAACTATATGGGAGTGATAAGGTGAAACTGAAAACCGGAGTGGGGTTGAAATTTCTACATGGTATCAGAGCTTGGGTGGTTGAAAAAGTGCAGTTTGGGACAACAAGCTGATTTTTCACACAGAAAACTGAACCTTTACCAAAGTTTTGAAATTTCCAGTTTGTTAGGACAGCAAGCATGTCTTTGGGCTTGAGGGTGGAAGATAGGTTGGATGGGTAGAGCAACTATAGTGCATGGAGGGAGATAATCCAAAGCATCTTTGAGGAGGCAGAAGTCTGGGGCATAATGGTTCACACCACACAGCACCCAGTAGTAGTACCTGTTGACCCTGTCCAGTTGGCAGAGTTTAACATGAAGAATGCTAAGGGAAAAAGACTGATTTTGGATGGTGTTAAAGACCATGTCATTCCTCATGTGAGAGGAAAGATATATGCACATGAGATGTGGACAGCCTTGACCAATCTTTACCAGAGCACCAATGAAAACAGGAAAATGGTCTTAAGGGAGAAGCTGAAGGCCATTAAAATTGCTAAGACTGATAGTGCCACAGCATACCTCACAAAGATCACTTCTGTGAGAGATGAGTTGGCAATTGTTGGAGAGACCATTCCACCCACTGACTTGATGTGGATTACATTGAATGGTCTCCCAAGACTTGGGAGAGTTTTGTGAATGGGATTGTTGCACGGGAGAACCTTCCTAGCTGGGAGAGGCTGTCGGATGATTGCATTCAGAATGAGATCAGAAAGAACCATCTTGGGGCAGCCAAACAGGTGGAGGAGGATGGCAATGTAGCATTGTTGGCAAGGGGTAAGAAGGGCAAAGGAAAGAAGCAAGCTTCCATAAGTGGTGGTGGGAGCAAAGGCAAAGGTAAACAGGTAAACAGGTAAACAAGGAGAAGGACTATTCCAATGTCAAATGTTGAAATTGTCAGAAGTTAGGACACTATGCAGTTGTGTGTCCAGAGAAGAAGAACAAGAACGGAAAGGACAAGACCATGGCAGCATCTACAGAGATAAAGGACTTTTCGGAGAGCTTTGACTGGGAGTTTGGGTTCATAGCTTGTGAGTCCACTAGTGCAGGATCACCTGCCACACAGGTTCAGAGGGAGTGTGCACTTTCCTCCACTAGCGGAGCATCTTCAAGTATTTGGTATGTTGACAGTGGGGCTTCTTATCATATGACAAGAGTCTGGGAGTACTTCTCGGAGCTTTCAGAGAGTGGCACTAATATAGAGGTAGTACTCGGAGATGACAGCATTGTTAGAGCAGTCGAGGTGGGGACATTGACATTTGATAGGGAACCCAAACCTCCCTTGAAAGCGTCAGATGTTCTATATGTGCCTGGAATGAAGAAGAACCTTATATCCGTTTCAGCATTGGAGGACAGAGGGTATGAGGTGTTGTTCAGGAGAGGGCAGGTGCTTATATATCCTAGGGGCACTCCAGCTGATTCAGCTAGAGTGATTGGTGTGCGCCATGCCAAGGTGTACAAGTTTTCATTCCAACCCCTGATGGCATTGAGTAGCAGTACCGGCAGCAAATCTAACAGTTCAGATTTGTGTGAGATTTGGCACCGCAGGATGGGGCACATGTATCATGGGGCCTTGGGGACATTGCGTGAGATCACCACTGGTATGCCAGATTTCAGTTCTGATCACCTTGATACATGCAGAGGATGTGCTATGGGGAAGTTTGCCAAATCCCCTTTTCCCAGCAGTGACAGCAGAGCGACAGGGATTCTTGACTTGATTCATACCGATGTGAGTCGTCGGATGTCTCATGTATCCTTGAGTGGCTATGAGTACTATGTTTTATTCATTGATGATCACTCCAAAAAGACCTGGATTTATTTCTTGAAGACCAAGAGTGAGGTCTTCAAGCGGTTTCAAGAGTTCAAAGCTCTTGTGGAGACCCAGAAAGGTCGGAAGATCAAGGTCCTCAAATCGGACAATGCAGGGGAGTTTACCCTTGGTGAGTTTGTTGATTATTGTGCGGAGGCAGGCATCAGGAGGAAGTTCACAGTTACTTACAACCCCCAGCAAAACGAGGTTGCGGAGAGGAAGAACAGATCCATCGTTGGGGCTGCAAAGCCATGCTTCATGATCAGGGGTTACCTTTGTTTTTGTGGGCAGAGGCCTACAACACTGCTGTGTACTTGCAAAACAGGAGTCCACATCGTGCCTTGGGCAATGTGACTCCGGAGGAGGCTTTTTCTGGGAAGAACCCTGATGTTGGTCACTTTCGTATCTTTGGGTGCATTACATACTCCTATGTTCCCAAGGAGAAGAGTACCAAGCTAGAGCCCACTGCAGATAAGGGCATCTTTGTGGGTTACAGTGAGACCTCAAAAGCATGTCGGATTTATATTCCTGCGAAGAGGAAAGTTTTTGTCAAGCAGGATGTGAAATTTGAGGAGGAGAGAACTTTCAGGAGGTCACGGGAGTTAGAGTATCTGGATTCACCAGACCTCAGGAGCAGTTGAGTCAGTCACAGGGATCCAGTGGACAGGGATCACGAGGTACATCGATTACAGTGTCAAGTCCATCAGTGAGCAGTGGCTCTCAAAGTCAGATGGGTGGTGCTTCAGGCAGCATGCAGAGCAGTCCGCAGAGCAGTTCACAGGGTAGTCCACTGATGGACAGTTCACATGGTACTTCAGCATCTACAAGCACAAGTTCAGGCATGAGGTCAGTTGGTAGGCCTTCAGGAGTTCAGGCTTCTGATGATGATGAGGATTCTTTCACTCCAGTGGGAGAAGTGTGCTCAGGGAAGAGGAAACCCAAGTGGCTTCAGGACACCTTGCGCAAGGCCACATCTGTTGCTGGGCCAAAGAGACAGGTTAGAGAGAGCAAACCACTTGAGCGGTTCTGTAGCTATATGGCATTGATCACTAGCGTCGTTGTTTCTGAACCTTCTAGCTATGACAAGGCCGCTACCCAGCGGGTCTGGAGAGAGGCCATGCAAGAGGAGTATTCTTCTATCATGAAGAACGATGTTTGGGAAGTGGTGTTGAGGCCTGAAGGTAAACCAGTGGTTACTTCCAGATGGCTTTACAAGATAAAGCATGTTGCAGATGGAAGCATCGAGAAGTTCAAGGCTTGGTTTGTGGCGAGACGGTTCTCACAGGTAGAGGGAGTTGACTATGAGGAGACCTTCACTCCCGTAGCTCGGTATACTTCCATTCGCTCCATTATATCGATAGCAGCAAAGATGGTTTGGAAGATCCACCAGATGGATGCGAAGACCGCATTTCTCAATGGCTTCATACAGGAGGAGGTTTATATTGAGCAGCCGCAGGGCTTTGAGGTGCATGGGAAGGAGTCCCGTGTATGCAGATTGAAGAAGGCACTCTATGGCCTGAAGCAAGCTCCTAGAGCTTGGTACTCGAGGATTGATACATACTTGCACGAGTTGGGTTTCACAAAGAGTGATGCAGATCTGAACCTATACTTTATTGTGGTAGGTGAGGAGCCTCTCATTCTGGTGTTGTATGTTGATGACTTGGTCATTACAGGTGCAGAGAGACTCATAGAGGGCTGCAAGAGAGCTTGCTTCAGAGTTCGAGATGAAGGACATTGGCTTGATGCATTACTTTTTGGGATTGGAGGTGTGGCAGGAGGAGGGGCATTTCTTCCTGGGACAAGGGAAATATATTGTGGACATTCTTAGCAGATTTCACATGGAGGATTAAAAACACATGTCGACACTTATGATCACTAACTGGAAGAAGCTTCACGCTTCTGATTCCGAGTTGGTGGATCCCACTTTGTACAAACAGTTGATTGGTTCTTTGATGTATATGGTCAACACTTAACCAGACATATGTTTTGCAATCAACACGATGAGCCAGTTCATGTGTGAGCCCAGGGGAGTGCACTGGGTGGCTGCAAAACACATTCTTCGTTACTTGCATGGGACAGTGGATTTTGGTCTGGATTATAGACAGGGAGATGGAGTGAGACTGGCAAGGTACACTGATTCAGATTGGACAAGTTGTGCTTCTGATAGGAAGAGAACCTCAAGGCGTTGTTTTGGGTTTGGTTCTACAGTTGTGTCGTGGTTCAGTCGGAAGTAATAGTCAGTTGCATTGAGTTCAGCGGAAGCAGAGTACATGGCAGCCAGTTTGGCTAGTTGTGAGGCCATATGGCTTTGCAAGATGTTCTTTGGCTTATTTGATCAGGCATTGAGACCTTCAGTGATTTACTGTGACAATCAGAGTTGCATTAAACTCAAGGAGAATCTAGTTTTTCATGACAGGTCAAAGCATATCGGGATCAAATATCATTTCATTAGAGACTATGTTCAGAAGGGAGTTGTAAAGCTTGAGTATATTCCCACAGATGAGCAGGTAACAGACATATTCACCAAAGCCTTACCACGAGGCAAGCATGTCTACTTCAACGACAAGATGGGAGTGGTGAGGAACACTTTCCTCAGTAAGAGGGAGTGTTAAAATTTGAGTACCAGAGGACAAGTGGTTCTCTAAGGCTTTGATCTTTGGCCTAGGGAAAAGTGTCCAAATGTATTTGTATATTTTTCCTAAAGTGACTTTATAAGTGGTAAAGTCAAATCTAATTTTAAAGTGACTTTATAAGTGATAAAGTTACAAGTCTAATTTTAAAGTGGCTTTATTAAAGTCAATGAAAAATTAGAAAGTAAAAAAGTGACTATAGAAATAAAAGGCTAAGTGGGTCTTTATTTAAGTGGGGTGCATTAAAAAATAGAAAGTGAGAATTAAATGCACATTTATTCTCAGCCCTTGATCTAAAGCTATCTCAACAATTCGATTTAGGGATTTCCCCAAAGTCACTTAGGGTTAGGGTAAAAGGAGAAAAGAAGAGAAAAGGTCATTCAGTTTTTCATGAGCAGATTGAGAGAAGGAGAAGGAGAGTAGCAAGGACACTCAGCAAATCCGTACAACATCTTGGCACATTTCCCAAGGCAACATTTTCGAACAGCAGCGTTTTCCTGGCATGCATACCAAGGCAGAATTCGTACAGCAGTGTTTGCACGCATTTTGAGGCAAGGTACAACGCTGAAATTGAGGAGGATAAACAGTCAAAGGCATGGTTTTCGACGCTGTTTTCAGGGCACAAAAATTGAGAAGGTGGATTGTTGTATGTGTCCGTACAGTTCCGTACAACCAGTTTTGGGAACGCATTTCGAGGCAGCAGTACAGCATTTAATGCTGTCATTTATTGTTGTAAATTTATGTTTGATGTTGGCACAAATTTCAAGGTGGAAAGTTGGCATGGAAATCGAGATAAGTGGGTTGTTGTGTTTGCTGTAATTTTTTACTTTGTTTTTCAATTCTCTGTAAAAGCATTTTCCAGAAATAAAGAAGAGCTTTTAAACTAGTTTTCCCCAATAATTGTAGGGGGTTTTTCCAGGGTCACATTGACCAAAAATCACAGTGTTATTTTTCTATGTGTGGCTGTAACATTTTCTGTGTTTTTATTTCTGCATTTCCAGCACTTATGAAATTCCCAAATTTGTGTTTTCAGAAATTTATTTCATTTCTAGAATTTTGAATGTATGATTATGGGAATGGGCATTTAACTATATGGGAGTGATAAGGTGAAACTGAAAACCGGAGAGGGGTTGAAATTTCTACAGTCAACCTTCTTGATGCCTTCAAGATCCTTGAAGAATCTTCAACGATGTTTTTGAAAGATTTTTCCTGAGATTCTTCCAACAATAGCTTCCAAGATCCTTGATGCCTTCTTCATAGATGATTTCGAAAAAAATCTTCTTTCAAAAGAGATCAACACCCTTCTTGTACTTTTTCCTTTGATGTAGTCTTGATCTTCTTCTGTAGAAACCCTACTTCTAGGTATTTTACTAATGAGTCTTCAATCCTTCTTGAAGTCTTCTTCTTCAGTCTTTTCTTGAGAGCTTCATTTTCCCTTCCCCTTGACAAGTAACTCCTAGTGTCCTTCCAGCTGCCTTCCTTATTCACCTTAGCTCTAATACCATGTTGGAAAATTGATAGTGGTAGCTATTAATCATATTTTCCTTAACCTTGATATTTGTTTGTGAATCTTATTTATCTTCTTTAGTTCTTTAGTTACATCTTTTCATCAAACAATAACATTAACAATAGGAGACACAAATATTAGGCTCTCAGCCAAGGCAAAACCCCTCCAAGTGGAAAACCAAAAAACCCTTATGTTCTTAGAATCTACTTCAAATGAGATACAAAGACCCAAACCCTAGACCAAGTCCTTCTCCTAGGTACCAAGTTAACCCTTCTTCAAATGCTTCCTTGATTCTACACCAAACTGATACACAGTGCAACTTCGACCTGTCAGCTTCGATAATGCTACTCAACCTACAACTTCGACCCTGCAATTCAATCTTGCAACTTCCTCAGAAACCCTAATCCAGCCTCCTCCTGGGACCTTCCTAGAGCAAGACAGCTCTTCCCAAGGTCAATGAGGTCTAGACAAAGTATCCTTCCAACTACAAGATGTTGCACTTTGTCTTATTGCAACTTGGTCTTGCAATTTTGACCTCTTCCTGCAGCCCAAAAGCCCTATAATTTTGCACGTCTGAGATAGATAGAACCCAAAAACAAGAAAATTGTGTCCTTCCCTCTCTTCGTTGGCTTTCGCTCTCCTTTCCTACTTCTCCCAGCTACAAATCGAACCTCTTCTTTTGAATCGAACTTGTGTAGTGAGTGTGTCCAAATGAAGTCGAATTGCTTCTTTATATAGACTTCTCAAGGGGTCGAGTTCCCTCCTTTAGGCCCACTTGATGTTCCCATGGCCGACTTGTACTTTGGAGCTTCCAGGACTTTTTAAACTCAAAAATAATTATTTTTACAAATATATTTTGCCCAGAAGGGTATTATCAACATGAGGTTGACTCCTTTTACTCAAGACAATAAATCCTAAGACCTAACAAACCCTAGAAGCACAAAGAACATGCTTTTACCTAGAAGACCATTAATAATGAGCATGAAACTCATGCTTTAATAATAACTTTTTCGTTTTATTTTCTTGTTTGTTATATAGGATACATATTGAAATGAGTACAACAATGATATGAAGACTAGAAGACCATCAATAATGAGCATGAAATTCATGCTTTAATAATAACTTTTTCTTTTTCTTTTCTTGTTTGTTATATAGGATACATATTGAAATGAGTACAACAACAATATGAAGACCGAAAATAGTTACATTTTCAACACTAACAACAGTCAAACAGCAAAATAATTACATAATTTTAAGCATCATATAGTCATGAAATGGGGGTTGGAACAAAAATAATATCATTCATATACTATCTATAGTCAAAGTTGTATCCCAACCAGCGATTGGCTGCATTCACCTTTAACGAGTTGTGTCGGACAATTGCTACCAACAGCACGAGAAAGTTGTCAAGTCAATAAGTTAGATGATTAGTCAACATGATTAATAGTGATCAAATGTTGAGAAATATGAGGTTTGGATGGTTGCAACCAAATTAGCTAGGTTTCCATTTGGATGGAAACCACTAAATCTATCTTGTATTAAGAGATAGTTATTACCATTGAAACTCAACAGTAGATTAAATTTTGTGGAATTTTTGTAGCTATGGTCAGTCTTCATAATTAATATTTTTTAGCCCTTGATGTATTTGTAATGATAAATATGAAGCATCTTCTTCATGGCATCATGCAATTGTCAAAAGAGAAATTTTAAGGCATGTTCTTCGTGTCCTTTTCTAAAGAGAAATTTTGGATTTTGAAAATTGAATTTTTGGCTCCAAACAAGCAGAGTCTGCCCTACTCCTAGTCAAGTCGGCACCAGTAAAGAGGCAGCCATTCTGCCATCCAAAAATATATATATATAAGGCACTCGACGTCCTTTCCTTGGCACAATTTGGATAATCACACAAGCAAATATTTTGTATGTTCATCAAGCAAAGGAGACAAGGAAGAAAGGAGGACAAAGTTGACAAGAAGAAGAAGCTCTCTCTCTCTCTTCATTAACCTTCACACTTGTGGTATTCTCTCTGTTGTTGTTCTCGCACGTGTGGATCAGAAGGACCGAATTTCTGAGGTATGTCAAAGCAGCAGAACCGAGATTCTTGGGTGCAGCAGCAAGCCAAATTTATGCCCTAGCAAATCAGATCACGTCGAGGTTCTTAGGGAGTTGTTTGAATTGACTACGAGGGAGCTGGACCAGGTTTGACCAAACCTACTTTGTTGATCAGTTTGATCTAGTGATTGACTAGGAGATCTATGTGTGTCTCTTGTTCAACTGAAGAATTCCTCCAAGGAAAATATTCTTGAGTTTGTTGAAAAGTGTAACTAGGATCGGTCTTCATATTGACTATGTAATTATGAAAAGAAGAAGACAAAGATAATAAAATGTATTTGTTGTACTTGCTTCACGGGTTTCATGAGCAAGAATTTTATTATAGGTTAATAGACTTCTTCTTGATGTCTATTTAAGGTTTGTCTTCTGTTTATAAATGTAAATAGAGTCATGTATATGAAGAGCATTGTCATCATTAAAAGCTCCAAGACCTTGTCATGAACCTTGTAAAAGAAAGGCTCTAACAGCCCTCAAGATAGATCTCCTTCAAACGCTGGAAAAGATGTAATGAAGTCGGCCTAACAGTCATATCGACTCCCAAAATAGTCACATCAGTTCACAAAGTCAGGTCGGCTTATATACAGGGGCAAACAACTATAAATACCCTAGTAGACTTCGCAGAAAACCACAGAAATTTTGGACAGCTCTGAAGCAATCACAGAAATTGCGGATTTTTCTGAGGATTCCAGAGGTTATTAAAAGTGCAGATTTCAGGAGTCTAAGTGCGGATTTCAGAGGTATAAAGGTGTGGTTTTCAGAGACTGTTGCAACGTAAAGGGAACCTAGAATATGTGCTAATAAGTCTAAAGAAAAGGATGCATACCAGCCAATAGAAGTTGCGGACTTCGGGAACAATAAAATCTGATATGTAAACATCTGGTCAAGGGTCTGTTCTCTCCTCGCATAATCTAGGAAGGCTGAAGGTGTTCACAGCGTGAAGGAGAACTTCTACAAGTTCGGTCTTGGGCTATTATATCTCTCATCTAAATAGAAAGGTCGAGATACATCTGAAAGGTTCGATGCAGAAGTATATATATCTTTGTTTTGGATATCAATCGAGACAAGAAGGAGCCAAGAAGAAACCTAGGTGGAGTTAAGTTAAAGCCGAGAAGTAGAAGGAGAAGCCAAGGACTTGAGACAGAGTTCTCTAATGTTAATGCAGGTCAGTGCACGTTGGTGAAGGAAAAGATCAGCGTTGGAAGAAGACTTAGAAGCAGTGACAAGGTCTTGGAGGCATTCATAGGTCAAGGGTCTGATTCTTGGTCATGGAACTTGTCATTTGAAGATATATAAGAAGAATTTCTTATGGGTTTTCCTCTCCAAGAGGGAGAGGTTTTTGCCCTGGCTCGAGGAGCCTAATTGTGTGTTTCTTGTATTTTGGTAATTGACTTGATGAAAGATTATATAAGTTAAGAAGTAAGCTCACAAGTAATTATCAAGTAAGAGAATTTGAATTAATTTTTGGCCCTCCAAATTCTCAACATAGAATCAGAGCTAAGGTGCTGAACTCAAGGGCTACTTGACAAAGAGACACTCCAGGAAGCAAAAATCAAAGTTTGGGTGAAAAGTCAAATTAGTTTGCAAGGAAGACTCTCAAGCTATTTTCGAGAAAGATCTTCATCTCATTCAAAGGATCAACTTTTCAAGAAAGTAATCTTTGTCATCAAAGATTTACATTCAAGACATTGTTAGAAGAGCACATCATCTTTTGAAGACTTCCTTTTCCATCAAGGATCCAAGATCACCTAGATTGAAGATTTATATCTTAGAAGAAGCTCCTGAGTTCCTCAAGGAAGCTGCAAGCCTCTCTACTCAAGTAAGTATATGTAACCTTACTTAAAATCTGTCAAGATGATTTACTGTAAAGAGAGAAACAAGCTGGTTAGGTCATCAAACTTTAGTGCATGGAAGAAGAGGACAGATTTGAATTTAACTGAAGACGAATTTATGTACTATATCGAAGGATCTACAATTCAACCACCAAAAGAAGATGCTCCAGCTCATGCCAAGTACATGAAGGGAGAAATCAGAGCCTAGAGGATTCTCATAGAATCCATTAAGGACTCATTCATTCCCTATGTATCAAAACTAAAGTCTGCTAAAGAAATATATGAGAAACTAGTAGAGCTATTCTCTGTGAGTACTGCAGGAGAAGCAATCTCTTTGAGACAAGAACTATATAAAATGAAATTGTCAAGGGAAGAAGGAATCACTCCATACTTTATGAGGATTTCTGAAATAAGAGATCAACTGCAGGAACTGGGAGAAGTGATGTCTGACATTGAAATGACTATAGTGGTGTTGAATGCTCTACCAGAGGAATGGGGCAACTTTACTTCAAGTTTATACGGGAAGAAAGAAGCCACACCATTCCATGATGTATGGTTTCTATGTAAAATAGAGGAAACAAGACTGAAATCCAACGCTGATACAGGACCAAGTGAAGGGAATCAAGCCTTTGCATCCATTTCCAGGAAGAAAGGAAGATTCGGTAAATTTGGTCCTCATAATAAAAGAAGAAATATGGACAAAGTACGATGCTTTGGATGTAATGAACTTGGGCATTATAAAAGAGATTGTCCTAAATCTGAAAAGGACAAGAGAAAAGGGGAAGAAGCCCATACCTCTAATATGAGGGAAGAACCTGATGCAAAGAAATCTAAGAAAGAAGAAGCGAGGGATCTATACTATGATTGAGATCATCTTCTCCTTTAAGTGAATTGTTGGTTGTAAAATAGTATAATAGGAAGCTATGTATATTGATGGCATCATGATAAAAGCATGGTAGAAGCTCTTAGTGAAATAGCTCTGGGAAAAACCTCTCTGATAACATTACTGATGGAGGGCAGTGATCAAAGATCAAGGGTCATCATGGAAACAGAACTCTCGAATGTGATGACATATTGATGGGGCAGGTCAAGGGAATGAAGCCTTTCATTCTAGAAAAACTGCTACAGGATGACTTAAGGGAAAAAGGTATGAGGTGTATATATATTTATATGCTGATACTAGATGTTGTGAAGTCATGTCATATGCTTGCAGATAATGGACTTCTATATTTAGAAGTATGATCTATGGAGGAGAATCTCTCACAATGCACTGACAGATGAAATCAACATAATATATCCTCATGTGGAATATGAGGTGGTTGTATATGGACAAGGAACTGTAAATTGGAAGTTCCTGGGAATGAAAATGTGCAGAAAGGAAGAGATCATGAAGTGCAACCATGTCAAGAGGTAGTTATCATCTGGAAGCCAAGAAGATGTGACTAGGAGATCTCCTGGGAGGATATGTAGACTCTGATAGAAGTCCGGTAAAGAAGAAGACCCTTGACAAAACATATCCTTAGGAGATGTGTCAATCTGAATAGAGGATGGCAATGCCTACAATAAGATGTCATGGTGAAAGATCATCACTGAGGTAACTTTTGATTTATAAATTCATATGTATATTATCTGGATAAGTTTATGCAGGGCTGCCAATCATGTGGAAGGATGTAAGATCCTTGGAGATGATTCGTAGGAAAGCAGCATGGCATAAAGGTGGACCGGATGAGGAAGACCGATATATCACTTTCTGATGGTTGACATGACTCGTGACTGAAAGTGATGGATGATCTGTGCCCTATGAAGCCAAAAGTTGAAGATTCCTCAATATCGAAATCCATGACATCGAGAGGAGGAATTCTTCATGAGCAGTTGGGTGTCTCACCATTCTTGCTGCAGGACCTTGGTTGAGAAGGAGCCTGGTGGTAAGTTTCTTACTTGCAAGAAACTTGAAGTATGTCCTTCCTGAGTTGAGAGGGAGTGACGTATGTGATTCTCTAATACATGTGTCATGCACTAGACCAGGACTAACAGCCGTAAGTCTTAGTGAAGGCCATCTGGAGAGAATGGATAGACACATCATTTTGGTCTTCATTTGGAAGACTGAATGGAGGATTGGGTAATCATCTGGCATTCGATACTCTTTGAGAATGAGATAGGGCATTCAAGATAAGAGTACTCGAGGACCGATATTCTTTGAGGGTTGGCTACCCAAAAGAAGAATAGTCCAAGAAGGTCATACTTTGGGAACACCTGGGTGGAGTATGTACCTTGGAGAGACATTGACTATGGTGTCTATAAGTCATGTGTCTCGCCAGCATTGTAGCCCATTGTCTCGTTGAGAGATGGGTTTGTTAGTCAAGGCCTTGCACTCGGACAATGTTGGTTGATATGATGCTATACAGATGCTATTACCAATCTGATTCTTCTTATGAGATTCTTTAGTTTGAAAGTGACCATGTACCTGTATGAATACCTCCGTAGTTAAGAGGGAGTGTTGAAAAGTGTAACTAGGATCAGTCTTCATATTGACTATGTAATTATGAAAAGAAGAAGACAAAGATAAAAATATGTATTTGTTCTACTTGCTTCATGGGTTTAATGAGCAAGAATTTTATTATAGGTTAATAGACTTCTTCTTGATGTCTATTTAGGGTTTGTCTTCTGTTTATAAATGTAAATAGAGTCATGTATATAAAGAGCATTGTCATCATTAAAAGCTCCAAGACCTTGTCATGAACCTTGTAAAAGAAAGGCTCTCACAGCCATCAAGATAGCTCTCCTTCAAACGCTGGAAAAGACGTAATGAAGTCGGCCTCATAACAAATGATCAAGTCAGCCTAACAGTCATATCGGCTCCAAAAATAGTCACATCAGTTCACAAAGTCAGGTCGCCTTATATACAGGGGCAAACAACTATAAATACCTTAGTAGACTTCGCAGAAAATCACAGAAAATTTCGGACAGCTCTGAAGCTATCACAAAAATTGCAGATTTTTCTAAGGATTACAGAGGTTATTAAAAGTGCAAATTTCAGGAGTCTAAGTGCAGATTTCAGAGGTATAAAGGTGTGGTTTTCAGAGACTGTTGCAATGTAAAGGGAACCTAGAATATGTGCTAATAAGTCTGAAGAAAAGGATGCGTACCAGTCAATAGAAGCTGCAGACTTCAGGAACAATAAAATCTGATATATATACATCTGGTCAAGGCTCTGTTCTCTCCTCGCGTAATCTAGGAAGGTTGAAGGTGTTCACAGCGTGAAGAACTTCTACAAGTTCGGTCTTAGGCTACTATATCTCTCATCCATATAGAAAGGTCGAGATAAATCTGAAAGGTTCGGTGCAGAAGTATATATATCTATTTTTTGGATATCAATCAAGACAAGAAGGAGCCAAGAAGGAACCTAGGTGGAGTTAAGTTAAAGTCGAGAAGTAGAAGGAGAAGCCATGGACTTAGAGACAGAGTTCTCTAATGTTGATGTAGGTCAGTGCGCGTTGGTGAAGGAAAAGATCAGCGTTGGAAGAAGACTTAGAAGCAGTGACAAGGTCTTGGAGGCATTCATAGGTCAAGCGTCTGAGTCTTGGTCATGGAACTTGTCATTTGAATATCTATAAGAAGAATTTCTTACAGGTTTTCCTCTCCAAGAGCGAGAGGTTTTGCCCTGGCTCGAGGAGCCTAATTGTGTGTTTCTTGTATTTTGGTAATTGACTTGATGAAAGATTAAATAAGTTAAGAAGTAAGCTCACAAGTAATTATCAAGTAAGAGAATTTGAATTAATCTTCAGCCCTCCAAATTCTCAATGGTGTTTTCCCCCCCATGTGGGTTTTCCTAGAGTAGATGTTTGTGTTCTTGTATGGTTGTCTCTTTATGATCCTACTGCAATTCATTTTCCATTGTTGAGAACTTTTGTATAATTGCTTTATGGCGAATATGAATGCAAGATAAGAGAAACTAAAGAAATCATAAGAAGTAATTATCAATTTAGAACATGGTTGCGGGGGAGCACCTCCCCCTCCCCCCCTCCCCCCTGCAAATTGCTCCCAAAGCGCGCTCCAAGCGGGAGCGAATTACGAGCGCCCGAGAGAGTGCTCCCGCAAAAAAAAAGTTGCTCCCTGGTTTTCTCACAAATTTTTTGTCATAAAGATGTTCCAAACGCAAATTTTTTTCAAAGAAACAAGAGTTTTTTAGTAAGGCAGCCTAATATTCAAGCCTATGGCTCTAGTATTGATATGTAATTCATTGTAATGTTAAATTCTTAAAGTAAAAGTAACATTCTCCTTTATCTTTCATGTTCATCATTTTACTTTAATTTATAACATTACCATGAAATGAATCAAGATGTTTGAGAGTGGTTTCGACATCATTGGATTTCATATGGAGAAAGTAAAATTTTAGATCTTACTCAAAATCCAGCAGACTTATCAGTTTTTCAAGATTGGGGGGATTGCAATGTTTCCATCGGATTTTGCCATGTACTAGGACTCGTATTTAATCAAGAGCACCAAGCCCTCTATGTACCTTGATGTTAGTGACATTGGTTGTTGAACTCCTCTATCATGACCCTACTAAAAATGTACCGTCACTTAAACAAAATCTTGATTTGACATGCTACATTTTTTCTAACTTGTGTTAATTGCTTAGAGGGTGATATTAATGACAAAGATCCCAAGATAGGCAATGATTTTGAAGATATGTAGCTATTTTTTATAGCATGCTTTTTTTGGATGTTAGAGGCCATCTAGAGCCTATTTGTTGATATATTTTCGATTCAAAGATGGATTGCACTTGATCCTATTTTGGTTATGTGCACCCTTACATGTTATATAAATGAGAACCTGTAGCTTGTGCATATGGTTGATGAAAATTATAACTTCTAGATGATTGATGTTATATGGTTTAATCCATGCTTTTATGTTTCTTATATCTAATTCATCATTCTAGTTTTTGTTGACATATGCATCAAAATATATAAAAATATATATTATATAAAAATTCGCTCCTGACCCAGGAGCTTTTGAAAATGTCGCTCCCCGCTTCCGCTCCCAAGTAACCTTGGTTTAGAAGATCCTATGAAAAATTCAACAAATTTACTTTGGCATATTCATATTACCAAGTTTCCAAATTGACAATTTGGATTTCTATATGTCCATGCTAGTACACTATGGTTAGTGTTGAAGAATGTAACTAGGTTCGGTCTTCATAATTGTATTTGAGTCATAATGAAATATATTTATCAAAAGAAAATATATATATATATATATATATATATATATATATATATATATATTATTAAATATATTGACTTGTTAAAGCATAGGTTTCATGCTTGGGTCAATTGTTTTTAGGTCACGGTCTCCATTGAAGACCTCTAGGGTTTATGTCAAGTGTCCTTGTCCATGTCATATTGTAAAGAACCCTTCTTGGGAATTATTTGTCAAGAAAGAAAATTATTTTAATGTAAATTAGGTCAATTGGGCCGCCTCCACCAAGTCGACCTCAAAGAAGATCAAGTCAGCCTCAAACTTGATAATTCGACCACACAAGAAGCCTATATATTGGAGCAACTCGACCTCATTTGTCACACACTCTCATCAAGTTTGATTAGCAATAAAATTGTAGTAGCCGATTGCAGTAAAGGGTTCGAATTCCAAGGAAGAAGAAGGCAAGGGCTAGCGAAGGAGAAGGTCATTATCTTGTTAGGGAAGTCGATTTCTCTCTCTATTATCTCACACGTGCGAAGCGCTGGAGTTTTGCTAGAAGGTCGAAATTCTGCAGTTGTTGGGAAGGCCAACATTCTGGAGTAGCAAGGCCGAAAATTTTATTGTTCGATCGAAGTTCTGCATTGTAGCTACACTTTGAAGGGTTGACATTTACAGGGAGGAAGGGCTAACTTGGTGGAGGAAGGTATGTTGGTCTAGGGTCTTGGTTGTCTCACTGTCATATGAATCTGCTGAAGGAAGAGTTCTTCACTGGGTTTTCCCCTATATAGGGGTTTGGCCCTGGCTGTCCGCCTACATCTGGTGTCCCTAATTTTCATGTTTTATTTTTGATAATTGCTTAATGGAACAAAGATTAAAGAACGACATAAGAAGTTAATAAGAACATAATAATATCATAAGTAATTATCAACATAAGAAAACCTTTTTGCCTTTCTGATTTTCCAACAAGGTATCACAGCGAAGGTAAAGAAAGAGGAAAAAGGCAGCTTGAAGATCTACTATAAGGAGAATAAGGAGTCTTAAGAAGTTGAATAAGGGTAGTCAAGAAAAAGGATCATATAAGGGGATAAGCCAGATCTACAAGAACTATGTCGAACTCATTGAAGGGAGAAAATAAACTAGAAGGAGCCTCCAACTACATGGCATGGAAAAAGAGGATAGATCTCATCCTCGAGAAGAATAAAGTTTTGGATCTAGTCAAAGGAAAAGTCAAGAAGCCTACAGATGAATCAAGTGAAGCAGAGAAATCAAAGTTCAGAGAAATTCAAATATTGGCCATGAACCTAATAGTGGATGGAATAAAGGACAACCTCATTCAATATATATCCAACATAGATTCTGCTCAATAAATGTATGAGGCCCTATCCAAATTATTCACAATCAAGAACATTGGTCAAGTTGCAAGCCTCAAGAATGAACTAAGAACAATGAAGACGACAAAAGATGATATTGTGGCATCCTTCTTTGTAAAGATAGCGAGAATCGGAGATGAACTCCAGGCAATAGATGAAATAGTACCTAAAAAGGAGCTCGTGATTACTACCCTTCTAGGATTACCAACATCTTAGAGTGCCTTTGCATCAGGAATCAACAGTTGGAAAGATACTCTTACATTCAAACAATTATGGAACGCATGTAGTCAATAAGAAGCCAAAATATCATTAGTAAGCAACAAGGAGAATGAAGAGGAGAACATATCAAATGCCTATTCCACTCATCACAAGAATAAAGGAACCTTCAAGAAGTTGAAAGGGCCAAGGAAGAAAATAGACCTATCCAAGATTGAATGTTACAATTGTCACAAAATGGGTCATTATAGAAACAATTGTCCTGAGAATCCAATGAATAAAAGGAGAGATAGGGATCAAGCAAATATTGTCGATGAAGAATCACCCAAGAAAAACAAGGCTGAAGAATCGGAAATCAAGGATTTACACTACTAAATCCTTTCTCTCTTATCTCCCTGTTGACCACACTTTGTCAACGACCCCATAGTAGTACACCCCCATTTTTTCAAATGGGACATATCATGTTCGAGGTGTTCACGCCATTCAAATTTCATCGACAGTCGACAATTTTATAAATGATATAAACCCATTATGCATGTTTATGATGTAAATGATCTAAGTAAGACCACCATGTATGTAACAACCTAGGTAAGCCTAGTATTTTGGTGATGATTTCTATCCTAGGAGGCTTTTTGTCTCATTGATTCATTTGTGTTTCTCGACATAAGTGATCGGCAGAGTTTTCTGGGTTTCTAAAATTGCATTTTGATTTCATGGAAATATTAGTTATCTGTTTTTTTCTGAAAGGTCTCATGTTTATTTTTTAATCTCTATCAACCTTAAATTCAGATCTAAGTGTGCAGAGATCATTTTTCAAGATTTGAGTGTTTGGGGAAGTCTTCAGTTAGACCAGCCGGCTCTTGGATATCAAAAAATCTGACAAAGCTCATTGTTTCCTAATTCCCGAAGTTATCTTACGAAATTTTGTTTTTGCAGTGTCTTCTTACGCTTGTGCCTCTTTTAATCTCTCTTTTTATTAATTGTGCAAAAATGGTTTTAAATCTGGCCATGAGGGTCTCTGATCTGTAAAATAGCACTGTAAATTTGCAAATATTCACCAGGGTTTAGGAGTTTATTTTCTATGTATACTTTCTGGGTTTTTTGGTCTCTTGTTTCTGGTCTTGTGCGGTTTTACAGGGAGATTCTCAGCAAAATTTTAGATTTGAGCCAGATCTAGGCCCTGGAGGGTAAGATCTGGCCTCGGGATCAGTTTTTTCTGCAGACCTGGGTATTATTTTGCCTCAAAAGTGTAAATCTCAGGTGCATTTAAATCAATATTTTTCAAATCTGAGTTCGCTGATTTCTGGGCAAGGAATTTTTTTTTTTAAGATTGTATGCACCAGAGGGTTCGCTGATCCGCCCTTCATCTCCTCATTTTTTTGCTGCTTGTGTTTTCTTGCTATCCGTACGCTGTCCGTACAGCGTATTCCCTCACTGTCATTCCTTTCCTCTGCTCTCACGCTGCTACCCGTACGTTGTCCGTACGATCCATCATCCATATGCTGCCCATCTCTACATCATCCCTTGCCTTCACGCAGTCCATCCGTATGCATACCTCAGCTCCCCTCCGCGTCCATTCTCTCCTTCGTTGTCCGTACGATCCATACGGCTTTCTCAAACTTGCATAAACTTAACGCACAAATACATAACATTTGACTTTTCTTTTAGATTTTTCGATTTTGATTTTTTATGGCTAGTTTACGTTTGATTTTTTTTTCATTTAGATTTGAATTTTCTTAACTTTTCTTCTTCTTCTTCTTCTTCTTTTTTTTAAAAAAAAACATTAAAATTGTTTTAGTTTTAGTTTTAAATTATTCGACTTTAGTTTTAAGTTTAGATTTCATTTTTAGTTTTTAATTTTAGTTTGAACTTTAGATGTTTGATTTATTAATTTTCTGAAGATTAGTTTAGTTTAGGTGGCGTTTAAAAAAAATTTATATAGCTTTAGGATTTAATTTTTTTTATTTCTTTTAGAAACTTCAATAAATAAATAAAAATTTAAAAAAAAAATCCTTAACTTTTTTTAATTTTTTGGACTTTAGATTTAGTTGTATATATATATTTCATTTTTTTATTTTTTAGTTTCATTAACTTTTAAAAATAAAAATAAAAAAGGCCAAAAAAGTTTTAAATTTTTAACTTTAGAAAATTCTCAAAAAATATAAAAAATAAAAATAAAAAATAAAAATTTTAACTTTTTAAAATTAGGGATTTTTTGTTTTAAAGTTGTTTTTCTTTTGGAAGTGGTTTTTGATCTAAATTATTCCATAGTCAAAGGAGAAATTTTAAATTTAATATCTAAAACTTGACTATAGAAAAAAATGTTTCTGAATTGGAATTATTTAGAATATCATTTTAATTCTGGGATGTCTAACATTTAAATTCGATGGTTCTCTCATGATAATATTTTTGTTTCGAAATTTAAATGGTTGGTTCGAAGTGTTTTTACGCTTAGCTGTGGTTGATGATCGTTAAGTTATCTAAGTGTGGTTTTAAATTGCTTGGAATTGGTGATTAATTGCTTTAGTCAACTTTGAAAATATTTCAAGTAATGATAAATTGCATGTCTTTATCAAACATTGTTGATGCATGATTACAAAAGGTGTTTTATCGAATATCATTGGGGTGAATTGATTTTTCATAGCAGCAGTTACCTATCAATTACTTTATTTTAATTTCATAACGAGATATTTTGACTCCACAAGGCACTGGTTTTAAAAGCTTCAAATCTAATTGGATCTGCAAAATCTCGTTAATCTTAACAAGTAGTTGGTCGTTTAACTATGTCTCCTGAATTCAATGTTATCGGAACCGAACCGGTCATCGAACCTGAAAACCTTATGGTCCGGAAACCGATCGGAACCGGACTAGAACCAGAAAAAAAAAAAACCGGTTTACCAAAAACACACAAAATATTCATATTTTAAATAAAAAACAAATATATTCATGTCCATCCATATGAATCCAAACCATTTATACACAAATATGCAAAGCTCTCATTTATATAGCAAGTAATAGTGCATACAACCAAAATAGCACTTAATGCAAAACATCGTTGAACTTAAAATGTTACAAACATCAAGAAGCAGGCACTAAAAGGGCTTTATAGTCCAAAATAACATCATAGATCATAGTATTATACTACAAGCTACAACTACAACAAATCAATGATCAAATCATCAATCATCAATCATCATCTTGATCTTCCTCCTTATCCTCATCTGAAGAATGAGTTGCATCCAAGTATACAATGGAATTATGGCTTAATTCCCATGGCCCTTGATTTACCCTATGAAATTTTGGAGAAAATCAGCTCCAAGATCTTTTGAAATCAACTATGTACCAACCCCAACAAAATAAAAAAAAATTTCCACCAGTTGCAAAAACCACTGAAGAAAACCCAAAGATCTTTGGGAAAAATTAATCTTTAAAGTATCTCGAAAATCTGCCAACCCAACAACTCTGCAAGACTCCAATCAGCTCTTCAAATCTGCAAAAAATCTCCCTTAGAACAACCCTACAAAAAACTCTTTGAATTCTCCTCACTAAACTCAGCTCAAGAATTGCAAGAGACTCGAATGAATAGTGTGAGTGAAATAGAGGGGGTGGGGGTGTTTAAGTAGCTTTAGGGGGGGCCTAGGGTAGCATTAGTAACTAAGAAAAATAATATTAAAAAAATAAAAATAAAATAAATTAAGAAAAAAAATATTTTTTTTTAGTGCCCAGGCTTGTGAACCGGTGGAACCAGTCTCTAAACCGGTCCGAACCGGACCAGTACAGAACCAGTCGGTTCAGTGACGGAACCGGCAGCCGAATCGGACTGATTTTGCCTCCAAACCAGTCAGACCAGCCAGTTTTTCAGAACCGGTTCGGTTCCGATAACACTGCCTAAATTGGTTGGTTTTCAACTAGTTCTCCTCCTTCATTTTCGTTAGGGTCTACCCCCCTTAGTCTGCAAGGAGACAGCATAGATAGAGAGATTGGGGATCAGGGTGACAGCCCCTGATCTGAGCCGTTGTCGCGGTGCCTAGACATTCTGTGCGACAACATTTTTTGGCGCCGTTGTCGAGGAACAATTTATTGGACTTTGGCTTTACGACATTCATCTCTTTCTTTGTCTTTCATCTCAGATATTTGAGTTAGCTTTCTGTCCTAGTGGCGACTCCATTGGCTTCATCTTCCACAGGAATTTGTACTAGAAGACATCCAAGTAGCTTGATTAATCCTACTCCAGATCGTGAAAAGGTTCTCAGAGTCTAATTACACAAGCTCTCTTCTTGTTAATCTCGGCCAGGAAGCTCTCGCTAATATCCATTCTCTTTTTTGTGATCCTCTTCAGCACGATATCATGGATTTATATGCCCCATGTAATTTTGCTAATATTCAGGGTTATCCCCATGATTTCCCTCAACATGGAATGGATAAGTTACCTTCTTTTCAAGGAAATAATGCAGTTAGTGTCAAATCTCATTTAAGCGCTTTCACTGGTTGGTGGAATAAATGGGCTAGAAATAATAATTTTGAGGATGTAAAGATATGTCTTTTTATTCTTACTTTTGAGCAGGATGATATGGATTGGTTTACTAAAAACCCTGATAATTCATTTGACACTTTTCAGTCAATTCTAGCAGCCTTCAAGGATAAGTTTGGTGATAAAAGGGAAGATAGGCATTTGGTGAAAGATATCAGTGACATAAAAAAGAAAGAAAATGAAACGATGGAAGAATTTAACAAGAGATTTAATGGTATTCTTAGGGAAATATCTCAAACTCATAAGCCTCCTAATGGATCTCTTCTGAATTTTTACATTGATGCTTTTGATTTTGATACTTCATATGAGCTAAGACGTGCTAAGACTGTTGATTATAAAGCTTGCCAAACTTTAGCTGAAGAACTTGAAAAGGACAAAAGGGCATTGAGAAAATCTGAAATTCCTGGTTTTGATAGGGCTGCAACTAAGTTGAAAGGACCTAAAGGTAAAGAGCCTCTGGAAAATGATGATGACCCTATGAAAAAGTTAATGCAAAAGCTTGAAAGCATGGAGCTTAACCAAGCGAAATTAATCTCTGACCATACTAAGGAAATAAGCACTTTGCAGTCTAGGTTGGTCCAAATGGAAAGGGCTCAAGTGCAAAATTCCCAACCTAGGAATCATAATAATAATAATCGAGGTAATAATACTTCGCAGAAAAAAGGTCAGCCTAGTGAGCATAGACCTCCTAATCCGCTTGAATCTACTAAAATGGTTGATGAAGCTCCACCTTATTGTAGAGCTTGTGATGCTCTTCATGAGGAGGTTATTTGTCCCACTGTTAAAATAATCATGAATAGTGGAGTGTTTGGGGCAAGTAATCAAATAAATGTTGTTGGTCAGGAGTTTTCTTTGTCTATGGAAAATTGGATGGAAGTTAAGGAAAATAGTCAGGATGTGAGGGCTTTTACATCTTCGCATAGTATCAATAACTGTGATCACGAGAGGGATTTGATGATTGAATTATTTGGTGAAAAGCCTTCTCCTGATCAAATTTTGGAAATTGCTAAGGACAAAGAATTAACTTATCAAAGAAGGGATAAAGAGCAAGGTAATAATCTAACTCCCCCTCGAAATTTTAATCCTAGTCCTGGTTTGAATATTGATTTGGGCGCATGGTTGAGTAATGCTAAGATCTTGGTGCCTGTCACTGAGATGTTAAAGCTTCCCACTCAGAGAGCTAAAGTTTTAGATGTTCTTGGAGTTTCACATGTTAATGTTGCTCAAGATAAGACTCCCGAAGTTTCTTATCAAGATGCCACTACAAATTTGCAAAAAATGGAGTCGGATAAGAAGGAGCATCAACCATTTTTTGTTACTTTGATGGTTAATGGTTATAAATTGAATAATTGTATGCTAGATTCTAGTGCTTCAGCTTGTGTCATGACCAAGAGGGTCATGGAACAGCTTAATTTAAGAGTTTCTAGACCATACTACAACAAATGTGCCATGGATTCTAAGAAAATTGAAGTTCATGCGTTAATCAAGGATTTGCAAGTTCATTTATCAGTTTACCCTGACATATGATTGTTATGGACATAGTTGTAGTTGATGTTCCAGATGCTTGGGGTATGTTGTTATCTAGAAAGTGGGCCTCTGATCTAGGAGGAAGTATTCAGATGAACTGGTCTTATGCTATGATTCCTTCCCCTATAGGTGAAGGGTTTGTGAAGCTAAATAGAGAGCTTAAAAGAAGATTCCATGTGGAAGATCCTAAAAGACCTCATAATGAAATAATTAAGGAACAACCTGACATGGGGAATTATGCTATTATGTCTAATTTCATAGTTCCTTTAGATGAAAAGGTTGATGAGAAGTTTGAGGACCTAAGGGCTCAGGTTTGGTATATGCATTTTGATGGTGCAACATCTAGGCATGGTAAGGGTGCTGGAATTGTATTGAAGTCTCCCTTTGGTCATATTTTTAAGTTTGCCTATAGACTTGAGTTCGATGCAACCAAAAATGTGGCTGTATATGAAGCCTTGTTGTTGGGCTTTGAGTTGGCAAAAGCTTTAAGAATTAAGTTACTTAGTATAAAGGGAGACTCTGATTTGGTTATCATGCAAGTTAAAAATAAATTTACATGTGTGGGATGTTATGGAACACTTTCATGCCATTAACCTGAAGCTATTCCAAGAGAAAAGAATAACTTGGCGGATGAGCTTGTTGTAGTCGCTTCTACTTTACAATTATCTGATGAATTAATTAAGGATAAGATAAAAATGGAAATCATTTTCAGACCTTTGGTCCCGGATAATTCAGAGCATTGGCAAATTTCTAATTATGAAAAGCAGGTCATTCGTTTTCTTAATAATTTGGATGAGTTTGAAAATTTTCGAATAAGTTCTAGGGAGGATGGATCAGATGATCATGATGATATTATAAATCCTACTCCCGGGAATATTGTTGCTTTAGAGCAATACTTTGATCAGCATGATGCCACAAAAATGAAAGAGGAAAATAAAATGAATCTTGGTGAATTCATTTCAGTAAATATTGGTGCCTTTGAGCACCCTAAGATTGTCAAAATTGATAAAGGTACTAATGTAGAAGAAAGGAAAATTTTGACAAATTTACTTCATGAATATAGGGATGTTTTAGCATTTTCATATGATGAATTAAAAGGATATAGGGAAGATGTCATGCAACACATTATCCCTTTGAAAGATGAGAATGCTAAACCTTTTCGTCAAAAGCTTAGGCAAATAAATCCTAAGTTAGCCCCTTTGGTTCAGAAAGAGCTTTCAAAAATGCTTGCAGCTGGAATCATTGCTCAAACTAGACATTCAACATGGTGTTCCAACCTGGTGATTGTTAGAAAGAAGAATGGTACCATTAGACTTTATGACAATTTTAGAAACCTTAATCTAGCATGTAAAATGGATAATTACCCTTTGCCCAACATGGAGACTATGTTGCAAAGAGTAACAGGTTCAGGAATGATGTCATTGCTAGATGGTTTTTCTAGATACAATCAAGTTTGGGTTGAAAAAGAAGATAGTCACAAAACTACATTCACCACACCATGGGGTACTTTCGAATACATTAGAATGCCTTTTGGGTTGACTAATGTTGGGGCTACTTTTCAAAAGGCTATGGATTATGCTTTTAAAGGTTTAATTGGAAAAATTATTGAAACTTATCAAGATGATCTTACTGTTTTTACTAAAGATGGTATTAGTCACATAGGTCATCTTAAGTAGGTCTTTGATAGGTGTAGAGAATTTGGGATTTCCTTGAATCCAACAAAGTCTATTTTTGGAGTAATTGAAGGGAAATTACTTGGTCACATCATCTCCAAAGATGGGATCAAGATTGATCCTGAAAGAGTTGAGGCAATCCAAAAGATTCCTCTACCTCATAATCTTAGATCCCTTCAGTGTTTTCTAGGAAAAACTAATTTTCTTAGAAGATTTATTCCAAATTATGCAAAAATAGTTAAGCCTATTCAAAGTCTTCTAAAAAAGGATGTAATTTTTTTGTAGAAAGAAGATGGTAAAAAGGCTTTTCAAGGGATTAAGGGTGCCATTGCCAAAGCTCTTGTTTTGGCAAGTCCTGATTATTCTAAGGGTTTCATGATTTTCTCTTTCGCCTTTGAAGATACCATTGCTGGTGTCTTATTACAAAAGAATAAGGAAGGTCACGAACAGCCTATTGCTTTCATGAGTAGAGCGTTTCAAAATTCTGAATTAAATTATACTACTATGGAAAAGCAAGCCTATGCTTTGGTTAAGTCTCTTAAGCATTTTAGGACTTATGTGGGTTATTCTAAAATCATTGCTTTCGTCCCGCATTCCGCGATTAAAGATATCTTAACTCAAACTGATTGCTTTTAGATGGGTTACTAAAATTCAAGAGTATGATTTAGAAATTAAGCCCACCAAGTTAGTCAAGGGTCAAGGCTTGGTTGAAATGATGACCGAAGGTAATGATAAAGCACTTTGTTTGATTTGTCTTAATGATGCATCTTTGCCTGGGCTGCAAAGGTTGGAAGAGCATGAATGGTATAGGGACATTATTTATTATTTGTTAAATCTTACATGTCCTGACCATTTAGTTGCTCATAGAAGAAGAGCTCTTAGATTAAAAGCCACTAAGTATTGCCTCATGAAGGATGGCCTTGCATGGAGAAATCCTGAGGGGATAATACTTAGGTGTGTTGATGAGATTGAGTCTAAGAAGTTGATTTCCGAGTTTCATTCAGGATTTTGTGGTGGTCATTATGCTGCTAGAACTACCATCCCACAAAATTCTGAGAGCTGATTATTATTGGCCTTCGATTTTTTCAGATGTGCATACATTTTTCAAAAGTTGCCAAGCCTGTCAACTTTTCACTGGGAAGCAGAAGCTAGCTGCCCTGCCCCTACAACCTGTGGTTGTTGAGACACCTTTTGAACATTGGGGTCTGGATTTCATTGAGAAATTCCATGAAAATTATAGTAATGGCTACTCCTGGATCTTAACTGCGACTGATTATTTTACAAAATGGGTTGAAGCCATTCCTGCTAAGAATGCCAATGAAAATGTCATTATGGACTTTATTGAAAATCAAATCATTACTAGATTTGGTATCCCTACCAAGATCACTACTGATAATCCCAAGGCTTTTAGTTCTTTTGAATTTTCATCTTTTTGTTTTAAGTATGGCATTACATTATCTCATTCATCTAACTACTATCCTCAGGGTAATGGCTTAGCTGAGTCAAGTAATAATAATCCTATAACCATTATCAAGAAGATAGTAGGAGATAATAAGCGATCTTGGGACAGCAAAATCAAGTATGCTTTGTGGGTGGATAGAATTACTAAAAAGAAAGCTACTGGTAAAAGTCCTTTTGAATTAGTTTATGGTCTGGATGTAACTTTGCCTGTGCACCTTAAATTACCAGCTTACCAACTCCTTCAACATTTTTCCACTGATAAAGATGTTGTTCAAAATAGAATTGATCAGATTGTGGAGTTGGATGAAACTCGTAGGAAGGCTTTAGATAATATGTGAAAGAATCAATCTAACATTAAGAAAAGCTTTGATAAATCATCTCAATCTAGATCTTTGCAGGTTGGAGAGATCATATTACTTTGGGATCGAAAGAATGAAAAGCCCGGAAAACACAAGAAATTTGACAGTTTGTGGCTGGGACCTTATATTATCAGAGCCATTGCTGGATCAAACTCATTCCACTTGAGTACGTTGGAAGGCGAACCACTTCAGTTACCTGCGAATGGCCAATTGCTCAAGTTGTTCTTCAGAGATGACATCTGATGCCATTGGGCATCCTTTGTATTGTATTTCTAACCTTACTCCTTGTCCTTTCAGCATTTCATTTTGTAGTTAGATATGATTTACTTTTCATGTTAAGTAGAATAATAAATGATAGAAGAGCTTCTATTTTTCATGTGCTTAATGTTATATGATGATATTTGGATGGATGCTACTTATGTAATTTTGTGTGTTGCTTGGATGCAGATTCTGGATTCTCACATTCCTTCAATGAAGCAACGTGTCCTCAAGTAGAGCCAGATGTTGACCACACCTTGTCAACGACCCCATAGCAATACACCCCCATTTTTTCAAATGGAACACATCATGTTCGAGGTGTTCACGCCATTCATATTTCATCGACAGTCGACAATTTTATAAATCATGTAAACCCATTGTTCATGTTTATGATATAAATGATCTAAGTAAGACCACCATGTATGTAACAACCTAGGTAAGTCTAGTATTTTGGTGATGATTTCTATCCTAGGAGGTTTTTTGTCTCATTGATCAGCACAATTTTCCCCTCCAATCTCACCCCAAAGCTAAGGTGGATTTTGTCATCAAGATGCTAAGTGAGTCTAGTGTTTTCTATCAAGTCTTTGTAAAAGTAGTTTGGGAATAATCCTAGCTAATTGGCTAGATTATTTTATTACAAGCTACTTGGTATACTAGATCATGTTTTGAGATGCAGAATTGGGTAGCTATTTGAAGGTCTATACGAATGGGTATTCTCCTTTTATGTGTCTAAATGTATTTATCTTATGTAAAGAGGGTTGAAAGAATAATTAAATCCTCTCTCAGTGAATTAATTAAATTTTCTGGCCAAATTAATTAAAAATTCTAAGCCAGAAATTTAATTAATTTTAAGTCCTCGCTGAGTTAAAATTCTTCAAAGGCAAAATTCGTGGGTCCTTAAAAAATAAATTTTTAAAGGTCCCAGGGCAAGAAAATATTGAGAATGTCAAGAAATTTTGGACCCTTAGGCTTTGGTGGGTAAGTCAAAGTCAAAATTTTGAAGTAGTTAACTCAAAAATATTATTTTTGAGTTAATTAAAATGGATTTAAATGATAAATTCGAATTTCCTCAAAATTATATTTTCGACGGTCCAGATTAAAAGATAATTAAATCTTTTCAACGGTCGAGATTATTTTGACAAGGATCAACTAAACTAGCCGTTGGAGGTTTTATCTTATAAATTAGAGGTCTTTGTCAGTCTTTCAGTCATCCGATCTTTGAATCGTGCACTTGTTCTCGAAAGCTCTTGTAATATTTTTGGTGAATAAAGCATAAAGACTTTGGGGTTACAAACTTTGGTGTTCCTTTTCCAAATCTATGTGGTGATATTGTCTCTCAACTCTGCTACTTTTATTGGCATTTTGATAGTTGATGGCCTTTATGGATTGATCTGCATACAGGGATCTTGCGCAATTTTCTGGGTTTCTAAAATTGCATTTTGATTTGACAGAAATATTAGTTATCTATTTTTTCTAAAAGTTCTCATGTTTATTTTTTAATCTCTATCAACCTAAAATTCAGATTTAAGTGTGCAGAGATCATTTTTCAAGATTTGAGCGTTTGGGGAAGTTTTCAGTTAGACCAGTAGACTCTTGGATATCAGAAAATCTGAAAAAGCTCATTGTTTCCTAATTCCCAAAGTTATCTTACGAAATTTTGTTTTTGCAGGGTCTTATTGGGCTTGTCCCTCTTTTAATCTCTCTTTTTATTAATTGTGCAAAAATGGTTTTAAATCTATCCATGAGGGTCTCTGATCTGTAAAATAGCACTGTAAATCTGCAAATATTCACCAGGGTTTAGGAGTTTATTTTTTGTGCATACTTTTTGGGTTTTTTGGTCTCTTGTTTCTGGTTTTGTACAGGTTTTACAGGGAGATTCTCAGTACAGTAAAATTTTAGATTTGAGCCAGATCTAGGCCCTGGAGGGTAAGATCTGGTCTCAGAATCAGTTTTATCTGCAGACCTAGGTGTTATTTTGCCTCAAAAGTGTAAACCTCAGGTGCTTTTAAATCAATATTTTTCAAATTTGAGTTTGTTGATTTCTGGGCAAGGAAATTTTTTTATAAAGATTGTATGCACCAGAGGGTTTGCTAACCTGCCCTTCATCTCCTCATTTTTCTGTTGCCTGTGTTTTCTTGCTATCTGTACGTTGTCCATACAACGTATTCCCTCATTGTCATTCCTTTCCTCTGCTCTCACACTGCTACTTGTACGCTGTCTGTACGATCCATCATCCGTACGCTGCCCATCTTTGCGTCATCCCTTGCCTTCACGTAGTCCGTTCGTACGAATACCTCAGCTCCCCTCCGCGTCCATTCTCTCCTTCATTGTCTGTACAGTCCGTACGGCTTTCTCAAATACATAACATTTGACTTTTCTTTTAGATTTTTCGATTTTGATTTTTTATGGTTAGTTTAAGTTTGATTTTTTTTTTTTTCATTTAGATTTGAATTTTCTTAACTTTTCTTCTTCTTCTTCTTCTTTTTAAAACATTAAAATTGTTTTAGTTTTAAATTAATTGACTTTAGTTTTAAGTTTAGATTTCATTTTTAGTTTTAATTTTAAAATTTTAGTTTTAATTTTAGTTTGAACTTTAGATGTTTGATTTATTAATTTTCTGAAGATTAGTTTAGTTTAGGTAGCATTTAAATTTTTTTTATTTAACTTTAGGATTTTATTTTTTTTATTCTTTTAGAAACTTTAATAAATAAATAAATTTCAAAAAAAAAAAAAAATCCTTAACTTTTTTCAATTTTTTGGACTTTAGATTTAGTTGTATATGTATATTTTATTTTTTTATTTTTAGTTTCATTAACTTTTAAAAATAAAAAATAAAAAAGGCCAAAAAAGTTTTAAATTTTCAACTTTAGAAAATTCTCAAAAAATATAAAAAATATAAAAAATAAAAAATAAAAAATAAAAATTTTAACTTTTTAAAATTAGGGATTTTGGTTTTAAAGTTGTTTTTCTTTTGGAAGTGGTTTCTGATCTAAATTATTCCATAGTCAAAGGAGAAATTTTAGATTTAATATCTAAAACTTGACTATAGGAAAATATATTTATGAATTGGAATTATTTAGAATATCATTTTAATTCTGGAATGTCTAACATTTAAATTCGATGGTTCTCTCATGATAATATTTTTGTTTCGAAATTTAAATGGTTGGTTCGAAGTGTTTTCATGCTTAGTTGTGGTTGATGATCGTTAAGTTATCTATAAGTGTGGTTTTAAATTGCTTGGAATTGGTGATTAATTGCTTTAGTCAACTTTGAAAATATTTCAAGTAATGATAAATTGCATGTCTTTATCAAACATTGTTGATGCATGATTACAAAGGCTATTTTATCGAATATCATTGTGAAGAATTGATTTTTCATAGCAGCAGCTACCTATCAATTAATTGATTTTAATTTCATAACGGGATATTTTGACTCCACAAGGAACTGGTTTTAAAAGCTTCAAATCTAATTGGATCTGTAAAATCTCGTTAATCTTAACAAGTACTTCGTCATTTAACTGTCTCCTGAATTGGTTGGTTTTCAACCAGTTCTCCTTCTTCATTTTCGTTAGGGTCTACCTCCCTTAGTCTGCAAGGAGACAGCTTAAATAGAGAGATTGAGGATCAGGGTGACAACCCCCGATCTGAGCCGTTGTCGCGGTGCCTAGACATTCTATGCGACAACACTCCCTTAACCTCTATTCTAAGTTTTGAATTGTTTTCCTTTATGTTTTGATTTCTAGTACCTGTAGGTCTAACATGCTTTGGTAGAACATTTTTGAATTGTTTTGATAAAGTTATAGTTATCCCTTCAGATTGGATTAAGAGGGAGTCCTGACCATTTTACCAAAGATAAGTATCTTACTCCTTGTATTATCTTTTTATGTTTGGTTTCCTCTCTTATCAAGATGTGTTTGCATTATATGTTAATAACCTTTCTTTTATATTTTCCTTGTTCAAGAAAGCTTGTTGAATGCTCAAGGATTATGATGGAGACCTCACAAGATAAAACATAGAAGTTATATTACAAAGAAAGCTCTTCAAGAATTGATGTTCTACAAGTTTTGTTAAGAAACAACTCAAAGGTGTTGTTCTACAAGGTTTGTTACGAAACAACTCAAAGGTGTTGTTCTACAAGGTTTGTTACGAAACAACTCAAAGGTATGTCTTAGACCATAAGCTTTGTTCTCTTCATAATATAAGTTCATTCTTTCCTTTTAAAATTCTTACTTTACATTACTAACATCAATATGTCTAGGACTTTGAATCACAAAGATCCTTGTTAGGGTAATTAAACATTAGATTAAATCTACCCTCATTAAATCATCATTGTGGAACCCTAAAAGGTTCATTATAAAACCCTAACCTAAGGGTGTGTCAATATTGATTGTGAAACCCTAGTCTACTTAGGGTTATTGATGAAATCTAGAAAATACTATTCTTTTGATGTTTAGGGTTTTGGTACTATTATAGAAACCTTAGTCCTTCAGGGTTTGTTGTATTATGTATTGAAATCCTAAACCTTTAAGGTTTTGGAAAATTAGAGCTTATGAGAAAAACCCTTATAATATCTATAGTAAACTCCTCGGAATTAAACCTTAGGTGTATAGCTGTCTGTCTGATAGAAACCGTAGCCTGATCAAAATTGTTATATGTCTAACTTTAATGTATTGATATTTGTGTCTTGGGTTTACCTAATAGATGTGATATGTGTGTGCATGATTATGAAATCCTAAATATATATGCTAACCTAATTGATGATGCTCATAGTTTGTAAAATCTAAGGTTTGTAACAAAGCCTTAACAGAAGTTTGATATTCTAGGATATAATGATATTGTTTCCAATATAGAGTTTACAACAAACCCTAGTAGAAGTTGGTCATATTGTTGAAACCTTAGATTGTGTTATGATTGGTTTTGATTGTTGTCATCTAAGGCTTAGTATCTCAAAGATGGATTCTAGGGTTTGCAATACTGTAAATTTATGTAGATGTTCTATGCTTGATGCAACTTTACTTTCTCTTCAATACTAGACAGCAATCACATAAATCATTAAGTAAAACGCTGATAGAACATACCAGTGGATCAACAGAAGACAAGCCAGAAAAATATATATTTGATGGTGTGTTACGGCCAATGTTTTAAAAAACGGAATCGGTCAGCTACCAGGCCGAGGTAATGACTCCGAATCGATAATGACTTGGTCGACTCGGTTTCAATGATTCAGTTTTTGTAAAAAATACATTAAATATTAATTTTTTTGTACAAAAACATAAATTTAAAGATTTTTATTCATGTTTCCAAACACAAAGCATTACAATATAGATAAGTCACAAAAGACAACATATGATCAAAGTAGGCTCATGAATATATCCATTATATCAAAATTGCACCTAGTGCACTGTCCAATACAAGATGATGATATAGAGATCGAAACAAAAAACATAACCAATGTCACTAACATCATGTCATCAAGGTACATAGAGGGATTGGTGCTCTTGATTAAATACGAGTTCCATACCCTAATACATGACAAAATTCGATGGAAACATTGCAATAACCCAATCCTGAAATCCTGAAAAAATGATAAGTCTACTGCATTTTGAATGAGATCTAAAATTCTACTTTCTCCATATGAAATCCAATGAGGTTGGAACCACTCTCAAACATCCTGAATCATTTCATGGTAATGTTAAAAATTTAAGTAAAAGGATGAAGATTAAGGAGAATGTCACTTTTACTGTAAGAATTTAACATTACCATGAAGCTGCTCCAAAAACCAACTCCACAACTCTTCAGAAAACCTCAAACAAACCTAACAGCAGAATTAAATTCGGTTTCAAGTCCATAAAAATCGATTTTTTGGGCCCACCAGTCGGTGGAATTGGCTCGGCCGAGTTAACTCGGACCAGGCCTGGTCGGCCGGTTTGTTACCGAGCCGGTACAAAAACCGGTCGGCTCGGTAACAAACCGGCCAACTGGCCGTTTCTTGTGCCTGGTCGGACCAGCAAGCCTAATGGCTCGGTCGACCAGGCCTGGTCCGATTCGAATCGGCCGTTTTTTAAAACTATGGTTACGGCGATCAGCAGGATCTTTCAACCAACAAAGTCTCCTTGGTCGGCCAGCCCAGAATGTGTCACAACAACCCTCAAAACAGTGAAACGGTCAACTCAAAGTCAACCCCAGAAAAGTCAACACTGCCCAAAAAATCCAAATGCAGAACAACAGCAAGTAAAAGTCAACGCAGCACAGTCTACGGTCAACCTTTGACCTCGATTTTTGTGCCAAAAAGTACAGACTACATAAATCAAAGTGTATGCCAAAATTCAACTCCTTTAGACCAATTGTTGACCAAAGTCAATGATGGTCAAACCTGCGATGGAAACCCTAGCTGCAGCAGAAATATCTTCGTCCTTCTTTCCCACGTGTGAACAGAAAACTGCCTCCAAGGAGCTCGAACCAATCAGAAGAGGAGAGAGAATGTGTGAGGATGAGATGAGTGAAATGTCCTCCAACGTTGACTCTATTTATATCAATCACTGAGGGTGTGTGACACATTTGCTGGGGGTGTAAAACCTTAAGGCCGACCTGCACATATTTTGAAAGTATTAAAAAAAAATTCAAAATAAATGTTCTGCTCATTGGATCAAGATGATCTTTAGATCAATCTTGCACCTCTCCAAAAGAGGAACCCAATAAAAATATTGGTGTCTTCATCTGAGCATCACAACATGGAGTTTGGACCTAGTAGTCCAATTTAACAAATACATCATAGTAGAGTTTGTTATATCTCTGAAAGTAATATTGAGGCCTTAGATATAATGAGACCGATATCTTGATTGAGTTACTTTAAGTTTTAATAATGTGATCTAGGGTTTATAACAAAACCCTAGCAAGAAAATTAAGTATAGAAGTATGTGTCTCTTGCTGATTATGAACTAAGTTTAGGTATTTGATGTCTAAAGTCTAATGCTTCCATGATTCTGATATAGTTAACTTCATATGTATTTGGCTGTACTTGCTATTAAATTTTTGCAGGTACACAATCTTCAAGACAATGAAGATAAGCATGATGAAGAAAGCTATAAGATCAAGATGACTTTGATAAAAAGGAATGAAGCCATATATTATAGAAAGTAGTTGATCTCCCTAAGCTAAGAGGGAGTCTGGATAGAAGAAAGGATATATCTCCCCAGTTGAGAGGGAGGGCATATCATGATAGTCATGGTGAACACCTTGCAGTAGAAATCGAAGTATTGAGGATGTCTTGGTGTTGCTGAAGAAATTAAAGAAGAAAAACTTCTGACTAGTTGCATATGAATAACTTGATATAAGTGGCATCAAGATGATTGAAGACCCCAAAGGTTTGGGTTTACTTATATGTATACTTGAAAGTTAATTGTTGGTTGGGGTTTGTGTTTGTCTCTCCATAAACAAGTTAAAAGCATGCTTGGACAAATGGATATATCTAGTTTATTAGGAAGTGTTGAAGCATCTACATGTGTCTGATATCTAGATCCCGAAAAGGGAGGGTGGTGTTGGTCATAGAGCTCTGACCTTGGATACGCACTTCGATCCCTGGGTTGATGGTTAATAAGTAATTCTGATGGTACCTACAGTGGCTGAAAGCTTTAGTCCATCATAGTCCCACCCAGATAGATTACCCTGGTCAGGAATCTAGTCTGTGGCACTGAGTGTGCCAGAACTCTTCATATTTCATTTTATGATCTTCCATGTAACTCTATAGATATAGGTAATTATGAATATCTCCCTAGTTAAGAGGGAGTGTTGAAGAATATAACTAGGTTCGGTCTTCATAATTGTATTTGAGTGATAATGAAATATATTTATCAAAAGAAAGAAAAATAAATTTTATTATTAAATAAATTGGCTTATTAAAGCATGGGTTTCATGCTTGGGTCAATCGTTTTTAGGTTTAGGTCTTCATTGAAGACCTCGAGGGTTTATGTCAAGTGTCTTTGTCCATGTCATATTGTAAAGAACCCTTCTTGGCAATTATTTGTCAAGAAAGAAAATTATTTTAATGTAAATTAGGTCAATTAGGCCTCCTCCACCAAGTCGGTCTCAAAGAAGATCAAGTCGGCCTCAAACAGGGTAATTCGACCTCACAAGAAGCCTCTATATTGGAGCAACTTGACCTCATTTGTCACACACTCTCATCAAGTTCAATTTGCAGTAAAATTGCAGTAGCTAGTTGTAGTGAAGGGTTCGAATTCCAAGGAAGAATAAGGCAAGGGCTAGCGAAGGAGAAGAAGGTCATTATCTTGCTAGCGAAGTTGATTTCTCTCTCTATTATCTCACAAGTGCGAAGTGTTGGAGTTTTGCTGGAAGGCCGAAATTTTGGAGTTGCTGGGCCGGAAATTCTGTTGTTGGATCAAAGTTCTACATTGTAGCTGCACTTTAAAAGGTTGACATTTACAAGGAGGAAGGGCTCACTTGGTGGAGGAGGAAGGTATGTTGGTCTAGGGTCTTGGTTGTCTCATTGTCATATGAATCTACTAAAGGAAGAGTTCTTGACTGGGTTTTCCTCTATATAGGGGTTTTTCCATGGCTGTCTGCCTACGTCTGGTGTCCCTGATTTTCATGTTTTGTTTTTTATAATTGCTTAATGGAACAAAGAGAAAAGAACGACATAAGAAGTTAATAAGAACATAATAATATCACAAGTAATTATCAACATATGAAAATATTTCTGCCTTTCTGATTTTCCAACAGTTAGAAGGTATGCCCAATTATGGGTCATGGTGGTTGGATCCTACAGAAGGTCTAATGACCTACGGTCGTTGACTGAAGTAGATAAAAAGTCAAAAAATAAATTACACACTAACACTAAAGTTTAAACATCAATCTTCTCATTTCTATTGACTCTCATGATAGTAAGCCACCAATATTTACAGTTACACAGAATTTCATAGATTTCTAGCGTTTCTTGTACAATTTTCTTCTGCAAATCATCAGAAGAGCTCTTAACATACAGTTTGGCAGATTCTTCTTTGATGGCCAGCAGATCGTGCCCTTGTTTGCTTAAGTCTTCTCTCTCTCTCTCTGTTGTCTTTATTTGTACCTGATCTCTCTCTCTCAGTCTTCATTTGTACTCTCTCTCTCGTGTGGACTAACTGGAGTTTCATATTATTTTTGGGGCATTTTGAAGTCTAAGGTTAGGGTTTATTCCTTGGAGGTTTGAGATTAGGGTTTTGTGATAAATCCCTAGAGTATATTTGGTGAAGAAAGAGAAGAGAAGAGAACATCGTATATATGGTGAAGAAAGAGAATCAAACATCTTTCCTTGGAGGACTTATCGGAGTGATTCTTGCATGTTGGAGCTCCTTGATTGAGCTAGGGTTTTTCTTGGTTTTCCCTAGCTATGGTTTTGAAGAGCTAGTGGCCTTTACTAGACTTGGGAGAAGGCTTTTGTATGTGCATGAACTTAATCTTGAACATACTAGCAAAGTTTTCAGCTGTCTAAAACTTGCACAATTTCCATAATTGATTTTCAGAAATTTATGCTCTTCATGTATTGTTATTTACAGCTATATATGTCTCGTTGATTTAATAAAAGTAAAAGGGCAATTTTGTTGAGTGATTTGACATCATCATTGAACAATTTAAAGGTTGTTCTGCTGCTGTTATATCTATTGTTTTTCTTCTGAGATATCTGCTGTAAATAATTGTCAGATATGGTTTATGCTTAATAAGTTGCCCTTGAGGGCTGAAGCTTATCTAGACAAATTGGTATCTTTTCTCTTTGGATTGCCTAGAAGACTGGGCTGTTAGAGAGTGAAAATTTGTATCTTTTCCACTGATGTTTGGAAAGCTACTTCATAACAGCCCTAAGGCTAAAATTCACAGGGTTACAATCTGGGAAACCTCTTATCGAAGAGATAAAAATTTTGGATTGCATTAAGGTGTGAATTCTGATGAAGTTTCAACATGGTACCAGAGCCTGTAGTCATTGAGATCATCGATTTAAAAAATGCCAAAAAATCAGCAACATCATTATTTCTGCGATGCCAAAACTCAAACAAAAAGGTTGGCCTGATAAAATTGTGACTTTTTTGAAAAATATATATATATATATATATATATATATATATATATATTGTCAAGTTTTGAGCCCCTTTAAGATAATTTGCGGCTGTTAGGAAATTAGAGGGAAGGTATTTACCATCAAAAACATCTAAAATCTTAGTAGGTCCAAACCATTGTTCTAATTGCCATCAAAAACAATTTTATTGAGGCAGGGAACAAGGTCATTGCAGAAATAATTTTAACAATGTACTTGATTGCATTCCAAGACTTACCCTACATGTTTATATGTATTTTATTATCCAGTATCCTTTCTAAGTCATGGATTTGTTTCTTGTCATTTCGTAGACAGTTTTTGAGGCCCCTGAAGGTAGCAATCCTATAGCACTGGATTTGGAGAGTATGGGAAAGGTTATGTATGGGTTAATGGGAAGAGTTTAGGGAGGTGCTGGTCACCCTACCTTGCACCAAAGACTGGTTGTAATGTTTTATGTGATTATCAAGGAGGTCACAATCAAACAAAATTTGGAAGCAACCATGGAAAACCTACAAAACATTGGTGAGTCCCTTAATCCTCTCCTTTGCTGTGTACATGTCAATTTTTCTAAAACTACTAAATCATTTCTGCATTTTTTTGAGAAAAGACTACATCTATTATACAAAAAATACATATGTACAGACAGAGAAGCAATTATCTAATTGCAGACACCCTGAATGTTACAGCTGTAAAGAAAAAGCCACACTATTGAGGACTTACAAATTTTTATTATACCTTTACTTTGTTAACAGATATCATACATCATAATTTTCCCTGATGCCAAAACTCAAACAAAAAGGTTGGCCTGAAAAAATTGTGATTTTTTGATGAAAAAAAAAGAAAAATTGGCAAGCTAATTTTGTGCCTCTTTAAGATAATTTGCAGCTGTTAGGAAATGAGAAGGAACGTGTTTACCATCAAAAACAACTAATCTTGGGGGGAGGGGAGGGGGAGAACCATTGTTTTCATTGTCATCAAAAACAATTTTATTGGGCCTGTTGTTACCCGGATTGTACAGGCACCGCGACAACGCTAAGGACAGGAGCTGTCACTCTGATCCCCGCCCACTCCATTCTAGTTGTCTCCCAACAGCAGGCTATAAGGGGTAGTCCCTATGGAATGAGGTGAAGGAAAACAAGTTGGAAACCAAATTGTTTCCAAGACACGGATGAGTGGCCTAGCCACTTGGTTGAATTTAAGCAAAGTTTTCTAGTTTTGAAGAGGCTCAAGGGCATACAGGAACATCTAGATCTTCAACGAGGGAGAGTATACCTCCTAGAAGATATGTTAGTCATACTGCAATGGTTTCTTCCATCCATGAACCTTCCAATATTTAAAAGGTGAAGAATGTTGTTGAGATTGATTATAGGTTTGCAGTTGATGGGAGTATTCTGGAGTATACGGATTCGGCTGATGGATTCTCTCAAACGAAGGGAGTTTCCATAGATTCTCTCAAACAGAGGGAGTTGACGATGGTGTTACTCTCTCTTCCAAATTCCCTCTGGATGAGGGACTTCACCTAGTTCAAGTTGACATTTCAGTGGCTACAGGATTTGAGGTACATGAGAGATTCCCATGTTGACAGGTGGATGGTGGACTTGCATAGGTTGTTGCCTGTACCACGAGCTTAGTATTCCAGGACTAAGGGGTTGACTTGGGCATATTTATATCTTTGTGACTTTAATAGATGTGATCCACTTGTCTTGGTCTTGCATAGAGTTATGATTATCTTTACAAGATGTCTTGGACAACTCATGTGTGGTGTTCGCTGATTTGGCTTGTGATGCTGACTTGAAGGATGATGAAGCTTGGCAAATTGCTTTTGTTCCAGGTTCATGTTCCTTAATAGTCGCAAGTGGTCATTTCCTTTGGAGGGATTGAGATGTTGTGAAAGCATAGGTTACAAGCTCTTTACAGGTGATAGTGGTTGATTCCAGGAATGCGGCAAGTACAAATTTGCCAGTAGCGGGTTTTGTAGAGCTGCAAAGTGATTCAATAGGTATTAGTGTAAACACTTTCCTCATAAAGAGGGAGTGCTAGCTTTTAAGTTACTTCGAAAGTGTTTACACCATCACTGGGAATGTTTCATAAGTTTTGGGTCCATGTTGAATGTTCAACCCCTGGATGGTCCAAGGCTAAGTCACATGGTTCAATTTCAAGTTCATGTTTTTTGACAAAGGGAGTGTTAGCTTTTAAGTTACTCTGAAAGTGTTTACACCATGATTGGAAATGATTCATGAGTTTTGGGTACATGGTGTGTGTTCAACTTATGGATGGTTTGAGGCTAAGTCACAGGGTTCAAGTTCAAGTTCGTGTTCATCAACGATGTGATTTAGATCAAATTCAAATTTTCAGATGAGATTTAGGTTCACCATTGTGTTTGTCCATATATATATATATATATATAACTACAAAATATGGGCAATTTGGAATGTGGTTCGTGGACAGTAGCCTATAGGGGAGTCATCTTGGGTCGTAGTGGCTCACAACAATAATCACAATTCACAACAGGTATGGAGGAGTAACTATAGTCTGTTGTGATTTGCAGTAGCAAATCACAATTCGCAACCGGTATGGAGGAGTCGATGTGGCTAGTCACTAGTGGCTTGCAAGTATGGACTTGGAATCATCATTAGGGTTGTCGTGGCACTAAGCAAAGTGAGTAGCAAGTCGCAAAAAGATGGAATACACAACTATCTCTAGCAAGTAAGTTGAAGCAATGTGGATATGACGAACAAGTGTTGAGCCTCCCCACAAAATTAGGTAGAACCATGCATATTATATATAAATATAGATATATAGATATAATTCACTAATAGGCTTTATAATAATCTATAAAAATACAAAATATGGATGTGGTTCGTGGATGGTAGCCTACAGGGGAGTCATCATGCGTTGTATGGCTCACAACAATAAATCACAATTCATGACAAGGTTGAACCCCAATGAGCCTTTAATTTTCTTTGGAATTTGTTAGGGTCCTATAATAATAGAATTCATAATTTTGAATTGACTATGATTAGTCTTGTAAATATGTACATACTTTGTTTTCTGCAAAATTGTTTTCCCATATTAAAAATAACAAATGAAAAGAGGGTAAAAGTCCTAAAAGAAAAATCAAAGGACTGAAAAAATTAAAAAAATTAAAAAAGATCATGAAAGTGATGCAAATTCAAACACCACTACTTTTTACTTTTCTTTGCAAAATAAGATTGTGTGCAGCATGTCAAAAATGCCACAAACCATGAAGGTCAAACTGCTTAACCTTGACCTTCCATGCTTTAAATTTCATGCTGATAGATAGAGAATAAAGATCTAGCCAAACTATTTAATCTTGGCAAATCAAAGTTAGGTAGAGAATAATAAATGAGCTCAATAGTTTAAACTAAGCCATTGGAAGTAATAAGGATAGAATTAGATAGTTTGTTGTTAAAAGAAAAATAATAAGGGTCTGCAAGCTCAAATGCACCCAAAGAAATGAAGAAAAAAAGTTAGGGTAGCTGATGGGTAGGTAGAAGCAGTGTTCATAATGCATGGATAGCAGAAATTGATCAATTTCCCTCTAAATTCATTCTCCTTGTAAAAATACCCCTTCCCCTTCATTTCACTTTTTCCCCATTACATCATTCTTTTTTCCCTATATAAATACCCTTTCCCTAGTTTAAAACACATTTTCCTTTGGAAAAGTAAAAACTCTTAATTAACTTCCATTTTTATTCAAAATATTCCCTAAAAACCCCTTTATCCTAAGTTTTAATAGTTAAAATGATATTGTCAGGCCCACTGTATCAAAACCTTCCAGATATCAGTTTTACACTAAAAACTTAGTATATTTTATGAACCCGCATCATATTCATTTAACTCCATATTAACTTTATGTATTAACTCCCTTTATATGCATTTATCCCGTATTTAATTAATTCCCTTATATATATTTCCCCCAACCCTTATGATTAATTTAATACGAAGTTTCATTGCCTCGCCAATATATATTTTTGGGCCCACTATGTATTAAACCCCGCCTATTATAAACCTCGGCCATATATGTTAAAAACCATAGCTTATATGCATACATATCTCATCGCATAACTTAATACCCGGGCCCCACGCCTATCTAATCCCCTACACTTCATTTCCATTCACCCAGTCGTCAGATCAACACCGATCAGATCCGACGACCAGTAACCCATTTCGCATGCTCGAAAACCCGATCTTTAATCCCATTAAGACCTTGCGAAATGGGCAGTTTTCGGAGCCCCGCTCCTAGCTACGTGGCGCGATTTGATTGCATCGCATCCTCAGAAAAAATATCGCCTACCATCTTTGGCTGATGCGAAAACCACAAGTTGTATTCTTGCCCATTGCGAAAACCACTTCCATTTGAATTAACCCCGTGCATTAATGAGTAACTACTATTGGTTAAAAAACATATAAGACCGCCCTTTTGTGTCTTTCACCAATATTTATGTTACAATTTCCGCATACAGAGCCATTGCCGACCTATTCCTAAACTAAAGAATTGTTGTCGACCTTATTTCAAGCCCTTTTTACCAGAAATCAACACCATTTGCCGCTACAGCCACTGCAGAACCGAATTGAAGCAGTATAAAGATCAGTAGAGCTTCAGAAAACCTCTGCTACCTCAAAACCCATTCTGCAATCAGCAAAACTTTGTTTTTTCCAGGTATTCCTGAAATACCAAGGCCTGTACTTACAGCAAGAGAGTAATAAGTAATTGAATCATTGAGGAGCCTCTACAGACCAAAGGAAAGCCCCTGTTGCCTTCCAATCCGTTTCCTGCAGACCCTGGTCCTCTTTTCACAGAATTTCTGAGGTCCTAAGACTATTTTTTATCACAGAGAGTACAATTTGATCAATTAAAGCGTTGTAGACTAGAGGATAAGCCTTTGTTGCCTCTTAAACCCTTCTGCACACTGTAAAAATCTTTCACAGCATTTTAAAGAGCCCAGAGTCTATTTTTTCAATCAGAAACTAATCAATTGATTAAAATTAACAAAAATATGGCTTCTCAAAGTATTGTATCGGTCAATCCCCTGCAACCTCCAGTTGTGGATGTAGAACACACTCCATTAGCAGATAAAGATCTTAAAATTAGTGACCCTATCACTGAGTTTGATCTTCTTGAGCTCCACTACGGGAGCCATGACAAATCCATTGACCAAGTTGATGAAGTTTTCATTTGGGAGTCTAATTTGCCAAAGTATGTTGTCCCACAGACTTTCTAGTGCCTAGAAGTGATTAGACTTTATCAAACTTGTTATTTCCCTAATCAAAGAGCCATTATAACACTTGGAAAAGAAATTTTGTTCACTATCACAGCTCAGTCAATTAACCAAACGCTGCAAATCCAACCTAGACTAGATAAACTCCTCTGTCTATTGAGTCCCTTACACAGTTATACCTGAATCTGGACTTCCCCAAGAGGTTCCACGTATTTCAGACATTCATTCCTTCATCTATAGAGACTCCCAAGACCAATCCTCCTTACCCATCTACAATATTTTCTGAAAGACCCAGACATATCATTAACATGATGTCTTTTATTCTGGGTTATTTCACAGATGAGCATGTTGATGCTTCAGTATTAGGTTTCTTGTCTACTTTCACACCTGGTCAGCCTCCTGCTACCATTTTCAATTTTGCCCAATACCTTGTTGATACTATTCATGAACAACTTGTCAAAATGCCTGAAGAAGGTGTCTTCAAGTATTCCTCAGTTTTATTCCACATGTTTCTGTACTTTCAACCTGAAATATTTGCCATCAACTTTCAGAAATTGGATGTTGAAGGTAATCCACAGTCAGTTATATTTTGGACTTCTTTACTAAGGAAAGACTCCACTGAATTCACATACACAGATTTCATTGACTCTTTCATCCATCCAATGGTCAACATGCTGAACAGCAGCATTCAACCAAGAGTCAGTGAGGAAATTAAAAAGGTCCTATAGTTATCTGAACACAGTAGGACAGGAGATTGGTACTTGTATCAAAACCACATAGAGATTAGGGTATATGGATCTAATCTTCTTCCATATAAGCTGCCCAAATACCTCCCAATGAGGTTATTTGCCCTTGAATATATCAGGGAGATCATTAATTCTGATGCAATAAATTTCTTGGCAGTCAAAAAGAGGACACAGTTTAAAATAAAAAGTCAAATTGGTCCTTTTATTTGTAACAGTAGAGATGCTGGTCCACAAGCAAAAAAGTATTTGCAGGAGGTTAAATTCAGTCAAAGTTTTCAATAGTACTATGATCCTTTAGGAGTAATAAGAAAATTGAGAGTTCAATGTAAATTAACTCCTTATGTGCATGAGTCAAAAGCCAGACATTGAGAAGTACTCCAATCAATCTGAATGGTTGGAGAACACTTTGAAAGAGGCAAATAAGCAAGGTGATACTAGTCAAATCTTGCAGACTCCAGCCCAAGAAGATAGGAACTCAAAAAGAGTCAGAGAAGTAGGATCATACACTGCAAAAACTACCACTGAAACAAAATTCAAAATGATGTACAAAAAGAAGCCAAAATTAAATCTTGTACATGAGGAAGTGGAAACAATTGAAGTAATTGACACAGATACAGTGGTGAAGGATAATGCACCTCTTGCAGTTTCTGAAGAAACTCATCAGCCTTCAGTGTCCAAAACTCAGATTATTCAGAAACAACACAGTATTGAAGTCTCTTCATCCAGCAAACCAACAAAGAAAGAACGGGACATCATGCAAAAATATAAAGAAATCAAGCTAAGAAATGAAACATTAAAAGCTTATACATATAACCAATATTGGAAGCAGTCACCTAGTGACCAAAGCAGATTGCTTTCTACATTTGATTACAAGACCAAGAAGATGCAAATGACCTTCCTGCAGCCTACAGTAAAGCATCCCAAATCAACAGATTATAAAAAGACATCATATGAAGTTCAAGCATCAGATCTTCATCCAATTGACCAAATAGAATTTCACAAACAAGCTGGTGAAATGTTGTATTCTACAATGACAAACAAAGCCATGTGTACAGAAGCTCCAAAACACTCTAGGGAACATCAGAGATTAGCTCAAATTAGAAAAGGCATCTTCACAGGCTAAGGATAACAGAATCAAATCACTGGAAGATTTGATTATTGAAGTACGATACAATGTTGCGAACATCGGCATCGGGATAAAATCGGCAAGGATCCAGAAAACCAAAAAATCGTAAAAATCGGGAAAATATCGGTAAAAAATCGGCAAACATCGGCAAAATTAAGATACCATAAAAATATTTTTAAAAATTAGCAAACATAGTCCAGGGAAAAAAATCGTGGTTTCGAGATAAAATCGGGATGTTATTGAGATGTTCGCAACACTGGTAGGATATGATCCAACAAATGTTAAAGTTGCAGATGAACTGATAAAGAAGAAAAATGCAGACATTGTTGCATTAAAGAAGCAACTCAAATTGCCTCCTACTGAACATCCACAAGTAAAGGAAGTGTTAGAGGATGCAAGCCAAAAAGATGAGATGATGAATCTCATCCTTCAATTAACTGCCCAAATAAAATAAATGGAAAATGAAATGGATAAGTTAGTGTAGGAGAAAATGGCCAACTCAGAAGCAGTCCTTGTCACTGTTATTCCCATAGTCAATATTGTTGTTCCTTCTACATTAGCAGAGTCACTAGACCCTACAGTTCCATTAGCTAAAGCACTTCCTGTCACATTATCAACAAATTCAGCAACAGAGCCATCTACAACAGCAGCACAGCCCACTGATGAGGCAAGTAAACTATTTAAAGCAATGCAGGAAATGTCTATTCAGACAAATGAAATTAACAGACTTAAAGAAAACCTAAAAAGTCTGGAGGATGAGAAGAAGCTAGCACAGATCATGCATAAAAATGAAGTACTGAAAACAAACAGATTGACAAAGAAATTGCAGAAGCTAGAAAAAGATTTAACATTGAAAGAACCAATGGCACAAGCCAAGCAGCAACTATGGGCCAATATCATTGAATCCGTCAATGATATTTGGCCATCAATCCAAATTATTTATGAACAAAAAGATCTCATCAAAGCAACAGGTGAAGCCGTCCAAAAAATCAAAGAAGAACTTGGCAACAAGCCAGAAGAGGCTAATGAAATCATAAAATTCCTTAATTCCAAGAATAAGAAAGAGTTGGAGGAAATTGGAATTAGTGACAGGACAGAAACAATCTTAGAAGTTAAGAAGGTAATTTCTAAAAGAAATTTAATGATTCAACTTGAAGAAAAATGCCAAAACATGGAGATGGCCATAACCAGGTTCATGATGAAGTTTGATACTTTGAGGCAGAAAGGCCTGCCAAATCCTTTGGTTATTCATGACAAATTGATGAAACAAGAGGATTATGATAAGAAAATGAGAGAAGTGGCCAAGGATCAAGCTAACCTTCCTTCTTCACAAGGAATTCCAATAGGGAAAGTTCTCTACAAGAGCTTTGAAAATATTTTTTACCTGCAACATGACGTAAAACACCTATTTATCAACAAGCCTACTTTTTCAGAATATACAGAGGCAGATGAAGTATTCAGAAGGATGATAAAGATCAAATTACCAGAGGCACAATTTTGGGAGAAATTGACTGATTTACTGTGAAAATAACAGCAGTAAAACAGGGCAGTCAAATGAAAAACATATCAGTCAAAGGTAAAACAGAGCAGGCAGTTTTACAGTTACAGAACAGCAGTAACAGTGAAAGTTAAAGCAGTAACAAAGCAGTTACAGTCAAAGAGTATCAGAGTTTAAAGTGTATCAGATGAAAGTCAACACAGAGTTGAAAGTTAAAGATACCAACGTGAAAGACACTTAAGAGCAGAATTTGTTGAGCAAACAGTAAAGAGACAAATCAGCAAAAGATCAAAGACAGCGACAGCAAATTCAATAAAAGCAGGGGCAACTTGCATTAGTTAGATAGATGTCTCTATCTTTTTGCATGAAGATATTTATTTTTCCATGAATAATTCCTAAGTTTGTTTTAGGATATTTCGTAAGAGTTTTTATATAAATACTTCACCTTTCAAAGTATTGAAGGTGGATTGTGGATTGTTAAACACTTTTATAGATGCACTGATCTGAACCATAGGGTTCTTTGCACCATTTTCAAGTCAGCAGACTGGATTGAGCAATAAAGAGATTATATTACAAGATTCATGTATTGGGCCACTTCAGTGAAGTATTCTCAATTGTTATTTGTTTTTATCTAAAGTTTTCACAATACTTGCATGTTTTATAAATCTAAATTTATAACAGGAATGTTATTTCAGAATATGTTTAAAAGCACTCTGTCTTGAACTGTTATGTAATTTTCATATTTTCTACTGATATCCAGATTAGGGAATTCTTAATTGCTCCCTAGTTTCGATTGACCTCTATCTTTTCACTCATTATCTGGATCTGAGAACCCTTAATTGCTCTCTCATCCCGATTGAAACCATTTTCACCATCAACCTAAAGACCTGAAGTTACCTAGCTATCTTGCCCTGTGAACACTCCCCTTTAGAACCTTGATTTTGATCTGACTGCTTGATACATTGAGGCAAGAAAGGCAAGGGAAAGAAGCAAGCTTCCACAAGTGTTGGTGGGGGAAAAGGCAAAGGTAAAGGTAAACAGGGGAACACGCAGAAGGACTATTCCAAGGTGAAGTGTTGGAATTGTCAGAGGATGGGACACTATGCAGTTGTGTGTCCGGAGAAGAACCAGAGCATGGCAACATCAGCAGAGATAGAGGACTTTACGGATATCTTTGACCGGGAGTTTGGGTTCATTGCTTGTGAGTCCACTAGTGCAGGATCACCTGCCACAGAGGTTGAGAGGGAGTGTGCATTTCCCTCCACTAGCGCAGCATCTTCAAGTATCTGGTATGTTGATAGTGGGGCTTCACGTCATATGAAAACAGTCCATGAGTACTTCTTAGAGCTTTCAAAGAGTGGCACTGATATAGAGGTAGTACTTGGAGATGACTGTGTTGTTAGAGCAGTCGGTGTGGGGACATTGACATTTGATAGGGAACCCAAACCTCCCTTGAAGGTGTCAGATGTTCTATATGTGCCAGGGATGAGGAAGAACCTCATATCCATCTTAGCATTGGAGGACAAAGGATATGAGATATTGTTCAGAAGAGGACAGGTGCTGATATATCCAGGGGCGCTCCAGCTAATTCAGCTAGAGTGATAGGTGTACGCCATGAAAAGGTGTACAAGTTTGCATTTCAGCCCCTTTTGGCATTGAGCAGTAGTACCGGCAGCAGAGCTAGCAGTTCAACGCTATGCGAGATTTGGCACCGCAGGATGGGGCACATGTATCATGGAGCCTTGAGGACATTGCGGGAGATCACTACAGGTGTGCCAGATTTCAGTACTGATCACTTTGATACACGCAGAGGATGTGCTATGGGCAAGTTTGCCAAATCCCCTTTTTACAGCAGTGATAGCAGATCGACTGGGATACTTGATTTGATTCATTCCGATGTGAGCGGTCGGATGTCTCATGTTTCCTTGAGTGGATATGAGTATTATGTTTTATTCATTGATGATCACTCTAGGAGGACCTGAATTTATTTCTTGAAGACCAAGAGTGAGGTCTTCAAGTAGTTTCAGGAATTCAAGGCTCTTGTGGAGACTCAGACAAGTCGAAAGATCAAGTCCCTAAGGTCGGACAATGGAGGGTAGTACACCCTTGGTGAGTTTGTTGAGTATTGTGCGGAGGCAGGCATCAGGAGGGAGTTCACAGTTCCTTACAACCCCCAACAGAACGGGGTTGCGGAGAGGAAGAACAGATCCATCGTTGGGGCTGCCAAAGCCATGTTACATGATCAGGGGTTACCATTGTTTTTGTGGGCAAAGGCTTGCAACACTGTTGTATATTTGCAGAATAGGAGTCCGCATCGTGCCTTGGGGCATGTGACTCCAAAGGAGGCTTTTTCTGGGGAAAAGCCTGATGTTGGTCACTTCCGTATCTTTGGTTGTATTGCATACTCCTACGTACCCAAGGAGAAGAGGACCAAGCTAGAGCCCACCGCAGAGAAGGGTGTCTTTGTGGGCAACAGTGAGACCTCGAAGGCCTTTCGAATTTATATTCCCACACAGAGGAGAGTTGTTGTCAGGCGGGATGTGAAGTTCGAGGAGGACATGGCTTTCAGGAGGTCACGAGAGATAGAGCATCTGGATAGGCCAGACCCTCAGGAGCAGCTGAGTCAGGCACAGGGATCCAGTGGGCAGGGATCAAGAGGATCCGGAGGTACATCGATTACGATGTCAGGTCCATCAGTGAGCAGTGGCTCGCAGAGTTAGAGGGGTGGTGCTTCAGGCAGCGTGCAGAGCAGTCCGCAGAGCAGTTCACTAGGGAGTCCACTGATGGACAATTCACACGGTACTTCAGCGTCTACAGGTTCAGGTTCAGGGAGGAGGACAGCAGACAAACAATCAGGAGTTCAGGCTCCTGATGATGAGGAGGAGGAGTTTCATTCTCCGGTGAGAGAAGTGTGCTCAGGGAAGAGGAAGCCCAAGTGGCTTCAAGATACCTTGAGAGAGGCCACATCTGTTGTTGGGCCAAAGAGGCCGTCAGAGAGAGCAGACCACCTGATAGGTTCTGTAGCTATATGGCAATGGTTGCCAACATCATTTACTCTGAGCCTTCTAGCTATGAGGAGGCAGCTAACCAGCAGGTCTGGAGAGAGGCCATGCAAGAGGAGTATTCTTCTATCATGAAGAATGATGTTTGGGAGGTGATGTCGAGGCCTGAGGGAAAATCCGTGGTTACTTCCAGATGGCTTTACAAGGTAAAGCATGTTGCATATGGCAACATTGAGAAATTCAAAGCAATGTTTGTGGCTAGAGGGTTCTCCCAGGTAGAGGGAGTAGATTATGAGGAGACCTTCGCTCCCGTGGCTCGATATACTTCAATTCGCTCCATCATATCGATAGCAACAGAGATGGGTTGGAAGATCCACCAGATGGATGTGAAGATTGCATTTCTCAATGGCTTCAAAAAGGAGGAGGTGTACATTGAGCAGCCACAGGGCTTTGAGGTGCATGGGAAGGAGTCCCATGTGTGCAGACTGAAGAAGGCCCTTTATGGCCTGAAGCAAGCTCCTAGAGCTTTGTACTCCAGGATAGATACATACTTGCAGGAGATGGGTTTCACAAAGAGTGATGCAGATCCGAACCTTTACTTTATTGTGATAGGTGAGGAGCCTCTCATTCTGGTGTTGTATGTGGATGACTTGGTCATTATGGGTGCAGAGAGACTCATAGAGCTGCAAGAGAGATCTTGCGTCGGAGTTCGAGATGAAGGACATTGGCTTGATGCATTACTTTTTTGGTTTGGATGTGTGGCAGGAGGAGGGGCATTTCTTCTTGGGACAGGGGAAGTATATTGTGGACATCCTTGGCAGATTCCACATGGAGGATTGTAGACCCATGTCAGCACCGATGATCACCAACTGGAAGAAGCTTCACGCTTCAGATTTCGAGTTGGTGGATCCCACTTTGTATAGACAACTGATTGGTTCCTTGATGTATTTGGTCAACACTAGACCAGATATATGTTTTGCAGTCAACACAATGACCCACTTCATGTGTGAGCCCAAGAGGGTGCACGGGGTTGCTGCAAAACACATTTTGTGGTACTTGCAGGGGACAGTGGAGTATGGTCTGGATTATAGGCAGGGAGATGGAGTGAGATTGGCAGGTTACACTGATTCTGATTGGGCAGGTTGTGCTTCTAATAGGAAGAGCACTTCAGGGTGCTGTTTTGGGTTGGGTTCTGCAGCTGGTGTCGTGTCTGCACGGGGTGCGTAGTCGAAAGAGCATTGAGTTCAAATTTCTGGCGCAGTCACATGGCAAATGTGGGCCTCACTGTTGTGAGGCCATCTGGCTTCACAAGATGTTGTTTGGCTTATTTGGTCAGCCGTTGAGACCTTCAGTGATTTACTGTGATAATCAGAGTTGCATTAAACTCACGGAGAATCCAGTATTTCATGACAGGTCAAAGCATATCGGCATCAAATATCATTTCATCAGAGACTATGTTCAGAAAGGAGCTGTGAAGCTTGAGTATATTCCCACTGATGAGCAGGTTGCAGATATTCTTACCAAAGCCTTACCACGGGGCAAGCATGTCTACTTCAGAGACAAGATGGGTGTGGTGAGGAACACCTTCCTCGGCAAGAGGGAGTGTTGAAATTTGGTACCGGAGGACAGGTGGTTCCCTAAGGCTTTGATCTTTGGCCTAGGGAAAAGTGTCCAAAAGAATTTAATTTTTCTCCTAAAGTGACTTTATAAAGTTATAAAATCAAATCTAATTTAAAAGTGACTTTAAGTGATAAAGTTACTAAGTCTAATTTTAAAGTGACTTTAATAAAGTCAATGTGAAATTAGAAAGTGAAAAGTGACTTTGGAAATAAATCACTAAGTGGGTCTTTATTAAAGTGGGGTGAATTAAAAAATAGAAAGTGAGATTTAAATAAGCATTTAATCTCAACTCTAGATCTAAAGCTATCTCAGCCATTGGATTTAGGGATTCTCCAAAAGTCACTTAGGGTTAGGTTAAAGAGGAAAAGAAGGAAAAGGTCATTCATTCTTTCATGAGCAGATTGAGAGAAGGAGAGGAGGAGAGCAAAGGATATTTCTGAGCAGAAAATGAGGAAGAACAACACCTTGGCACGCATACCGAGGCAGCAAGATTTCAGCAAATCCGTACAGCAAACAGCAGCATGAAGTTCAAGGCAAGTGGCACGAATTTCGAGGAGGGGAAACAGCATTTAATGCAACACAGATTTCGAGGTCCATATAGCAGTTAAGGAGGCACGGAACCGAGGTCCTTATAGCAGCGAAACGGGTCTGTTTTCTGAAATCCGTATAGCAGCGTTTCAGCATGCAAATCAAGGTTCGTACAGCAGGCGTACAGCACGTTTTTCAAGGCAGCGAGTGGCACAGTTTTTGAGGTGGCCGTACAATGGTTTCGACACTGTTTTCGGTGTTCTCTGTACAGCGTTTAATGATGTACTTTCCGCTGTAAATTTATGTTTCTATTTGGCATGAAAATCGAGGCGGAGTTTGTGCACGATTTTTGAGATAAGTAAAAATAATGGTTGCTGGAATTTTCTGTGTTTTTCTGTTTCTCTGTAAAAGCTATTTATCAAAAATAAAAGAGAGCTTTCGAACTGGTTTTCCCCAAGAGTTGTAAGGGGTTTTTCCAAGGTCAAGGTGACCAAAAATCAGCGTGTCTATTTTCTGTGTGTGGCTGATTTATTTTTCTGAGTTTTTATTTCTGCATTTCAGCACTGTGAAATTTCCAGAATTTGTGTTTTCAGAAAATACTTATTTTTTCCAGCTTGTTGAATGTATGGCTATGGGAATGGGCATTTAACTTTATGGGAGAAATAAGGAGAAACTGAAAGCCGGGGTTGGGTTATTAAATTTCTACAAATATCTGCAAGGAAAAATCCACTACTGCCTAAAATATGATAGGAGGAATGATGTCCACTTAGCTGGATATACAGATTCCAACTAGGGAGACAGTGAGCAAGATGGAAAGACTCAAGAGGACGCTTTAGTTTGGGATCCTCCATGGTCTCATGTATGAGCAGAAAGCAAGAGTCAGTTGCTTTGAGTAGTGTTTAGGTTGAATACATTACAGCCTGTTAAGTAAGCAAAGAAGTTTTCTGGTTCAAGAAGTTGTGGTCTGACTTGTTTGAAGGACCAATGGACCCTGTTGTAACTCTCAGGAGAAAGTTCCTGACTATGGGGAACCAGTGCCCGAGACATCCTCACATTGGATAAAAATAATTAAAATCAATTGTTGGAAGGACAGGCCATGAGGGCATGCAAGCAAAGCTTCTAGTTCTGGAACCCTAGCCTTCCAAAGCAGAATGGCCAGAGAAACTATGAAGGTTGCAGAATGTTGGACTAAAGGAATGGATTGAAGAAGAATAGAAAGCAGAGTTCGAATTAGGCACTTAAGAATCTGAATTTAAACTACTGCAGAAAGAATAATGCAAGAGTGAGAAAATGTGAATTGAATTCCTAGATCTGGAGAGCTTCATTAAGGGCTTCAAGATTAAGTTTCATGAGTGCAATTAAGTAAATTCATTAAAAACTAAACTAAAGCACCAGTTGCATCTTACATTATCCAAGAGAAGAAAAGACATATATGAATCTTGGGTCACAAGGGAAAAATAATCACTGCAACTTCCGAATACTGGAATCAAACTGCAATATATATTCAGATTTCAAAGAGAATTTCTATTTACAATGCCAGTCATGGGTGATTGTGCCCTTCCGAACCCCCAAAATGTCTAATTTTTGGTCTTTTATCTCTGCCTCTAACTCTAACTGTTTAACTGTCATAATCAGTTTCTAAAAATTGCTTCTTTAAACAGTTGCAAAATTGTTTCACAGTTTATAGTGAATATTACAAAATTCAAATAATACCATATGTATATATAACACATGATATTATTCCAAAATAAAATCGCATTTGCAAAATTTATGAGGCGACATTATTTTAGATTTAAAATCAAAAGTTGGATTTGAAAATAAAGAGGGTGGGATCCAACTGTCACCACATAAGCGGTAGCAAATACTGTGTGGTTTTATGGAAACCTCAAAACCACTTACGAGATCACTTCCGGTGGTTTCTGGAATAGAGAAGAGTGTTGTCGTAATGAATTTTGACCGTCGATCTGCTTGATGGCAGTTATGAGAAACTGCTCCCCGAGACCACTCATTGTGTGACACTGGGATTTCGTCAATGTGAAGGAACTGCATTATTAACCGTCGATTTCTTGAGTACCGATAAGATGTTTTTATTTATTCCCCACTTGTTGACTTTTGCATGTGGCGATATTAATTGTGGGCATACCTCATCAACAACAAAAACAACAAACGCTCTGAGGCATCGACTTAAGCCTATTGTAGAAATGCAATGAGATGTACTACACTGTATTTTCCATTGTGAATATTCACAAAACACTTCAAGACATATGGTTTGGCATCTACCTCACTATAGAATCCAATATTAATTGCATCTTCTGCCAAACAAATTTTCGTGCTATAGCTATAGTGGTATTTGTCAAAGACCCAAACAGATTTATCGTGACTAGCAACAAGGAGAGTGTGTATGAATTCAATAACTATATATTTTATGTTGTAAAACAATACTCCACCCAACGTCAATGGAATCATTTTGAAAATTTAGCGAGAACCTGACTGCTCATATGCAATCTTGAAGCGTAGTGTGAAACTTATAACCCTTGTGGGTTTCTCCCTTGACTTAGCACATTATATGAGAGTTGGCACTAGTTGTATGGAATATAGTGGTCGTAGTGCTATATTTGTTTGACAAGCCACACAATTAAGCATACATCCACTTCCAAATATAAGAAATCATTATAAATCAATGGAACAAGTAAATGAGCACCAATGTTGACAGGAATAAGGACAACATGTAACCTGAAGCAGCAATAACAAAGCAATAACCAGAAGCACAACTCTCTCGACCTCCAAATTCATTGGTAATTTTCCTGATTGATTAGCTGAAAGCGATTAATTAGATAACAGGGCATAGCAACTCTCCATATAAATTGCAGCAATATAATAGAAGTTTGAGCACTAAACCCAACTCTTCTTGATTAGATTTCAATTCGTCATCCCTCAAGTGTTGAACCATGCTCAAAACAAGATTTAAACCACTACATTCCATTATTGCACCAGTAATTGCAAATTCAACTTCTTGATCTTGAGTCTCTTCTAGGGAAGAAATTGTCAAAACACAAATCGAGCTCTAGCATCAGGGTGTTTTTACAAAAATTGGCCTTGAAAGAACTACGAAAATATTTGAAACCGCTCCCAATTTTGGAAACTGCCCGCGCTCAAGTGAATTGGGTGTATTCTGCAAAAAACCCATGTTGCGGATTTTTAAAATTCAACACCATTCGCCGGAAAATTGATCTCGAAATTCACTGTTTGGAGATGTCTGCGTTTTCTCATAATTATGACCAAAATAACTATCAACAAAGTCCTAGAACTTTAGTGGAATTTCCTCATCCAACCAGATCTTTATCTCTTTGAATTCTTCATTTTTGCATGATTTAGTATTCAATAACTGCTCCAAGATGTTTATGCCTTTAGCATACTCCACCTGATTAATCCCACCTTTTCCCATAATTAGAGATGTTGTCATACCAAAAATCCTTGGACATTTTCCTTTTCCCTTCTTGAAAAACTCCCTCATTATTTGTGCATATTACTTTCATGATGAAATTTTGTTTTGGCTGCAACATATTTATCAATTTAATGGTGCAGTATATTAATTCCAAGAAGCGTGGTTGTTCGGCAGAACCGTGCTTCGCCCATGATTCCGCAAGGGACGTGGTTCAAGGTTCTGATCCATGGGGGGGAGGGGGGAGATGGTTCCTACAACACTGGTGTGCATTGTTCACTGACAATTTCCTGTTGTTGTTATACACACATTGATTTCTGTTTAATTCAACAACCCTGAAAACCACTATCTACATGCCACCACAATCAAACTACACAAAATTTATGTTTGATCTGTCGCGATCAACACTTCCATCAAAAACCATATTTGTTTTTGTGTTAGTTTTCTGCGGTATGTTCTTGCGCTTAAATTGACTCCCAAACACTGCGCAAAGTCGTGTTTAGTGGTTGTCTTCTATTTTCCTCTATTGTACAAGATTCTAGAAAGCGAGTACAAGTATCCACTACAGCGAGAAGCTTCGCCCAAGAATAGAGTACAACAAATGACCACAAAGGAGGGTCAATGGGACTGAAGAAGAGTACAATCAGTATGAATACACTACGTGAATGAAATCGCAACTCCTAGAAAATGCTAAAATTAGCATTAAAAAAAAAAAGGAAGTAGTAGAGTTGCCATGACACACATATAAAACACCATGACACAATATAGAATAATCAATGGCCTACCAAGAAAGAATGAATAAATGAGATAGGAAGATCTGACAATAGAGCTAAAGATGTCAAGGAATCCTTAGTCTAACGACCAATGGCAAGGAAAGTGAATTGGCCACTTGGTCGTTGTCGACGTCCCTTGGAACCAGCAATGGGTTCGGCGATATGATCCTGGGGGGGTGTACGAGTACTCCTACCATCCCAGGTTGAGAGAAAGAAACCCTGAATAGATCTTTGGCCACTCCTATGGAAATGGGAGATAATTAAATAGATCAAGGATCCCCTGCTCTGGAATTGCCTGGAGTTGGTCCCTCTAGGCTCTAGTGATCTAAGTACATGTGAACTAGTGTATAGTTTGGCATTGTTGAACTAGTCTCGATGATATCCGTTAATCTCCCAAAGGGGGAGGTTGAGGAGAGACCCGAGATCTTACCCTTCTATTGCCTGGTGCACCTTGAACTTCTACCCATCGCTTGTGGTTTTGATGTCCCGGATCCACATGAAAGTATGAGGTGATTGTATCAGGTTTGAATCTAAGATCACAAACACACTCAAATGTCACAACACTTCTACTTTGCATAGTGGAATAACAAATAGCAGTGAATCAACTAGTACACAAGACAAATTTTAAACCAACACTTGTTATATTACAAATCTTTAATACAACAAACTTGGGCTCCCGTACCAGGGATCATGGCCCTTACAATCAACCCTAATACAAGACAACAACTAAGGCTTGGTTTCAAGTTTCAACAACTATGATGACCAATCTGTCCCTGAAACAAGTACACTTCACTTACTTGTTGATGGTGTGCATCCATAGTTCTTTTAATCCACGCATCTTGAACACATTTGGCGGGTGCTTTTCCTTCCCTTCTATTGATCACGCAACTTCTACCACTTCAGAAATCTTGCTTCTCCAACTCAACAATCTACCACTATCAACCCTCCTGTTGCTCCAAGAGTGACTGAACTTTGGCCCAAACAAGTCTACCAAATAGTTGCTCTCCTGCTCCTCCAAGAATGCCAACTCTTAGGGTCTTCACCACTGCACACTACTTGCCTCTCTGCTGCTCTAAAGATGACCAGACTTAAGGCTTGGAGGCTGCCCTCTTATCTCTGATTTGACCCACTGTAAATCACAGAACTAGGGCATAATAACCAGCCCACTTGAGTGCCCTTTTGCTCCTCCAAAAGTCAATCCTTACGGCATACAATGTACAGCCCTCTTGTTGTGACAAGTCTGCAATTTGTCTACAACATTTAGGGCTACCCAAGTAGCCACTAATAGTCCTCCAACCATTGTACATATGTTGCTTCTCAACTATCCAAAACCAGACCTAACATCCCTAGCTAATCATCAACTTGGAAAGACAAACAACATACCTTTCTTGGATGTTTCTTCTACCTTATACTCCACGGCTCTGTGCACACCATACTTCTGAAGTTTTGGCCCTATTTTATGGCTCCATAAGATTTCCCTAAACTCGGCATGTACAGTCCTTCAGTACCCACGCAAATCCTAACTCCAAGGCTCTGAAATCCCTGTGTTGTACCCTCAAAAGATGCGGCCTAGCTCTAGCTCCTAGCCAGGCCTCTCAGCCCTCCCATCTGACTCTCACAGGGACTCGAACCTCCTCCTGAACTGTACAATCCGCGGCCAAGAACACGGAGAAATTGCCTACACTTGTGCATAGAAATCTGCCTCTCCAATTTGGCCAGCAGTCACCTAACTTGACCTCAACAGAACACAAGAAAAGAAACCAAATCACATCCTTTTCTCCACTTCTGATCAGCTCCTAAAGATTTGCGGCTGCCTTAGATGTCTCTCCTTTGATGAGATGCCCTTAGATGATGTGATTGAATGAGATCACTCGCCTTCTATTTATAGAGGTCTTGGTGGTTTCCCCTTAGCCACCAAGGGTCATTACTGAATTCCAATCCAACATAAACAATTCTTTTAACCTCCATAAAAGTTAAAACATAAGACATAAAATTATTTTCATCCAACCAACGCCAAGTCATCGATGCCTTAGGTGCCCCTTACCTCCTTAAGGATGCCCCTCGTGCCCTCAATGATCAAACCATGGAAAACCACACTTGGTTTCGCGCCCACAACTTTGGGTGCAAACCCACTGCTTGGGTACTTCGCCCACAAAAACTATGCGCGTCAAACTGAAGAATTTCAGTCCCCACTTCGGTTATCAGTTTTCCTTATCACTCCATGCATTTAGTTTTAAATCCAAGCATGATAAAAATACTAAAATCTGGAAACGACAATCATTTCTGAAAACACAAATTTGGAGATTTCACCACTTGCTAGAAAATGCAGAAATAAAACACAATAAAAAAATAACAGCCACACACAAAAAATGACACAGTGATTTTTGGTCAATGTGACCCTGGAAAAACCACTACAACTCTTGGGGAAAACTAGTTTGAGAGCTCTTCTTTATTTCTGAAAATCTTTTACAGAGAAACTGAAATACACTGTAAAAATTCCAGCCACCACAAATTACAACTTATCTCGACTTCCGTGCTTGAACTTTGCCTCGGAAAACGTGCCAATCAGCAAATTGTCCAAACAAAAAAATTTACAGCAATAACAGCATTTAATGTTGTACAGATGCCTTGGGATTCATGCCCAAAAGTCATTGTACGACCATATGGGCTGTACGTACAAGTACAACAAAAACTCCTTGATTTTTGTGCCCAAATTTGCCTCAAAAACCTTGTCAGCTGATGTATTTTCCTCCTCGAAATTTGTGTCGTACTCCTTGGGATGTGTTCATAAAAATTGTTGTACAGAATCTGCCTTGGAAAGCGTGTCAATAAATGTTGTACGGATTCGTTGCCTTGAAATGCGTGCAAACTCCAGTTGTACGGATTTGTTGTGAGTGCCTCCTTGCTGCCCTCCTTCAACTTCTCCCTGCTCAAAAAACTTCTCCTTTCTCTCTCTTCTCTTTCTCTCAAATACTCATGAAATACTGAAATTGATATTTTCTTCTTCTTCTCTCCTTTTACCCTAAATGACCTTTTGGGTAAACCTAAGATCTAATGGTTGAGATTCATTTAGATCTAGGGATGAGAATAAATGTGCATTTATCTCACTTTCTATTTTTTAACTCACTCACTTAAATAAAGACCCACCTAGCCTTTTATTTCCATAGTCACTTTTTCACTTTCTAATTTTTCATTGACTTTAATAAAGTCACTTTAAAATTAGAATGTAGCTTTATCACTTATCAAGTCACTTTTAGATTAGATTGACTTTACCACTTATAAAGTCACTTTAGGAAAAGAAGTACAAATAAAGTGGACACTTTTCCCTAGGCCAAAGATCAAAGCCTTAGAGACCCATTTGTCCTCTGGTACCCAAATTTTAACACTCCCTCTTACCGAGGAAAGTGTTCCCACCACTCCCATCTTGTCTCTGAAGTAGACATGTTTGCCCTGTGGTAAGACTTTGGTGAAAATGTCCGCTACCTGCTCATCTGTGGAAATGTACTCAAGCTTAACTGCTCCCTTTTGGACATAGACTCGAATGAAGTGATACTTAACCCCGATATGCTTTGACTTGTCATGAAAAATTGGATTCTCCGTGAGTTTTATGCAACCTTGATTATAGCAATAAATCACAAAAGGTCTCAATGCCTGACCAAATAGACCAAACAACATCTTGCGAAGCCATATGGCCTCACAACTAGCCAAACTAGCAGCCATATACTCTGCCTCAACTGAGCTCAATGCAACTGACTGTTGTTTCCAATTGAACCACGACACAACTGTCGAACCCAACCCAAAACAACGCCCTGAGGTTCTCTTCCTATCTGAAGCACAACCTGCCCAATCTGAATCAGTGTACTCTGCCAGTCTCACTCCATCACCCTATCTATAATCCAAACCATAATCCACAGTACCCTGCAAGCAACGAAGAATGTGTTTTGCGACCACCCAGTGCACTCTCATGGGCTCACACATGAACTGACTCATACTGTTAACTGCAAAACATATATCTAGTCGAGTGTTGACCAAATACATCAATGATCCAATCAGTTGTCTGTATAGAGTAGGATCCACCAACTCGGAATCAGAAGCATGAAGCTTCTTCCAGTTAGTGATCATAGGTGTAGACATGGGTTTGCAGTCCTCCATGTGAAATCTGCTAAGAATATCCACAATGTACTTCCCCTGTCCCAGGAAGAAATGCCCCTCCTCCTGCCACACCTCTAATCCCAAAAAATAATGCATCAAACCAATATCCTTCATCTCAAACTCTGAAGCAAGATCTCTCTTGCAGCCCTCAATGAGTCTCTCTGCACCAGTGATGACCAAGTCATCAACATACAACACCAGAATGAGAGGCTCCTCACCTACCACAATGAAGTATAGTTTCGGATTAGCCTCACCCTTTGTGAAATCCAACTGCTGCAAGTATGTATCAATCCGAGAGTACCAAGCTCTAGGAGCTTGCTCAGGCCATAGAGTGCCTTTTTCAATCTGCATACATGGGTCTCCTTCCCATGCACCTCAAAGCCCTGCGGCTACTCAATATAAACTTCCTCCTGAATGAAGCCATTGAGAAGGGCGGTCTTCACATTCATCTGGTGGATCTTCCAACCCATCTCTGCTGCAATCGATATAATGGAGCGAATAGATGTATACCGAGCTACGGGAGCGAAGGTCTCCTCATAGTCAACTCCCTCTACCTGTGAGAACCCTCTCGCCACAAACCGAGCCTTGAACTTTTCTATGCTGCCATCTGCAGCATGCTTTATTTTGTAGAGCCATCTAGAAGTAACAACTGATTTACCTCTAGGCCTAGGCACCACCTCCCAAACATTGTTCTTCATTATAGAAGAATACTCCTCCATCATGGCCTCTCTCCAAACCTGCTGGCTGGCTACCTCCTCATAACTAAAAGGCTCGGAGTCAACAATGCTTGTTATCAATTCCATGTAACTACAGAACCGCTTAAGTGGTTTACTCTCTCTAACTTGTCTCTTTGGCCCAGCAAGTGATGTGGCCTCGAATAAGGTGTCTTGAAGCCACTTGGGCTACCTCTTCCCTGAGCCTACTTCTTCCACGGTCCACCGAAATGAAAGAATCCTCATCATCATCGGAAGCCTGAACTCCTGAAGGCCTACCAACTAACCTCATAACTGGACCTGTGCCTGTAGAAGTTGAAGTACCATGCGAACTGTCCATCAGTGGACTACCCTGTGAACTGCTCTGCAGACTGCTCTCCATGGTGCCCGAAGAACTACCCACCTGACTCTGAGAGCCACTGCTCACTGATGGACTTGACACTGTAATCGATGTACCTCCTAATCCCTAACCTCCTGCACCCTGTGCATTGGATCCCTGTGACTGACTCAGCTGCTCCCGAGGGTCTGGTGACTCTAGATAATGCAACTCTCGTGACCTCCTGAGAGCCCTCTCCTCCTCGAATTTTGCATCCCGTCTAACAACAACTTTCCTCTTCGTAGGAATGTAAATCCGGTAGCTTTCGAGGTCTCGTTATAACCCACAAAGATGCCCTTGTCTGCAGTAGGTTCTAGCTTGGTCCTTTTCTCCTTGGGGACATAGGAATATGTAAGGCACGCAAAGATACGAAAGTGCCCAACATCAGGCTTCTTCCCAGAAAAAGCCTCCTCATGAGTCACATTCCCCAAGGCACGATGTGGACTCCTATTCTGCAAGTACACAGCAGTATTGTAGGCATCTGCCCACAAAAATAAAGGTAACCCCTAATCATGAAGCATGGCTTTGGCAACCCCTACAATGGATCTATTCTTCCTCTCTGCCACCCCATTCTGCTGGGGGTTGTAAGGAACCGTCAACTCACTCCTAATGCTTGCCTCAGCACAAAAATCCACAAACTCACCAAGGGTATACTCACCTCCATTGTCCAACCTGAGTACCTTGATCTTCCTACTTATCTAGGTCTCCACAAGAGCTTTGAACTCTTGAAACCGCTTGAATACCTCGCTCTTGGTCTTCAAGAAATAAATCTAGGTCTTCCTGGAGTGGTCATCAATGAATAAAACATAATACTCATAGCCACTCAAGGATACATGAGACATCTGACCACTCACATCGGAATGAATCAAGTCAAGGATCCCTTTCGATCTGTTTTCACTGTTGGGAAAAGGGGATTTGGCAAACTTCCCCATAGCACATCCTCTGCATACATAAAGGTGATCAGAACTGAAATATAGCACACCAATGGTGATCTCTTGCAATGTCCTCAAGGCCCCATGATACATGTGCCCCATCCTGCGATGCCAAATCTCACACAACTTTGATCTGCTAGATCTATTGTCGGTCCCGTCTCCGGTGCTGCTACTCAATGCCATCAGGGCCTGGAATGAGAACTTGTACACCTTGGTATGGCGCACACCAATCACTCTAACTGAAGCAGTTGGAGTTCCCCTAAGATATATGAGCACTTGCCCACGCCTGAACAATACCTCATACCCTCTGTCCTCAAGTGTTGAGACAGATATCAGGTTCTTCTTCATTCCAGGCACATATAGAACATCTGACACTTTCAAGGGAGGTTTGGGTTCCCTATCAAATGTCAATGTTCCCACACCGACTGCTCTAACAATGTTGTCATCACCAAGTACTACCTCAATATCAGTGTCACTCTATGAAAGCTCTAAGAAGTAATCCCTGACTCTTGTCATATGACGAGAAGCGCCACTGTCAACATACCAAATGCCAGAAGATGCTCTGCTAGTAGAGGGGAGTGCAAACTCCCTCTGAACTTGTATGGAAGGTGATACTGCACTGGAGGACTCACAAGCTATGAACCCAAACTTCCGATCAAAGCTCTCTGAGAAGCCCTCTATCTCTGCAGAAGCTGCCATGGTTTTCTCTTTCCCCTTCTTGTTCTTCTTCTCTAGACACACAACAACATAGTGTCCCATCTTTTGACAATTCCAACATTTGTCTTTGGAATAGTCCTTTTCATTGTTCTGCTGCTTACCTTTGCCTTTGCCTTTGCCTTTGCCTCCACTGGTGGAAGCTTGCTTCTCTGCTTTGCCCTTCTTGCCTCTTGCCAACAATGTCACATTGTCATCCTCCTCCCCCTGTTTAGCCGCCCCGAGATGGTTCTTTCTGATCTCATTCTGAATACAATCATCCCACAACCTTTCCTATCCGAGAAGGTTCTCACATGCAACAATAACATCTACAAAACTCTCCCAAGTCTTGGGAAGACCATTCAAAGCAATCCTCACCAACTCAGTGGGCGCAATGGTCTCTCCTACGTCTGGCAACTCATCTCTCACTGAAGTGATCTTTGTGAGGTATGATGTAGCACAGTCAGACTTAGCCATTATTATGGCCTTCAGTTTCTCCTTTAGGACCATCTTTTTGTTCTCATTTGAGCTCTGGAAAAGACCGGTCAAGGTTGTCCACATTTGTCTTTCCTCTCACATGAGGAATGACATGATCTTTGACTCCATCCAAAATCAGTCTTTTGGCATTAGCATTTTTTTATTGAACTCTGCTAACTGTACAGAGTCAGCAGGTATTGCTACTGTGTGCTGTGTGATATGTACCATAATGCCCCAGACCTCTGCTTCCTCGAAGATGCTCTGGATTCTCTCCTTCCATGCATTGTAGTTATTCTACCCATCCAACCTGTCTTCAACCCTCAAACCCAAAGACATGCTTCACTGTCCTATCAAACTGAAATTTCAAATCTGGTAAAGGTTTTTTGTTTTCTGTGTAAAAATCAGCTTGCTGTAATTTTTCACTTGTTGTCCCAAAATGCAGTTTCCAGCCAACTAAGCTTTGATACTATGAAGAAGTTCAGTCCCCACTCCGGTTATCAGTTTTTCTTATCATTCCATGCATTTAGCTTCAAATCCAAGCATGATAAAAATACTAAAATCTAGAAATGATAATAATTTCTGACAACACAAATTTGGAAATTTCGCCACTGCTGGAAAATGCAGAAATAAAACACAGTAAAAATATAACAGCCACACACAGAAAATAACACAGTGATTTTTGGTCAATGTGACCCTAGAAAAACCCCCTACAACTCTTGGAGAAAACCAGTTTGAGACCTCTTCTTTATTTCTGAAAATCTTTTACAGAGAAACTGAAATACACAGTAAAAATTCCAGCAACCACAAATTACAACTTATCTCGATTTCCGTGCTTGAACTCCGCCTCGGAAAATGTGCCAATCAGCAAACTGTCCAAACAGAAAAATTTACAGCAATAAATAACAGCATTAAATGTTGTATGGCTGCCTCGGGATTCGTGGCCAAAAGTCACTGTACGAACAAGTACATAAAAAACTCCTCGATTTTCGTGCCCAAATCTGCCTCAAAAATAGTGCTGTCAGTTGTTGCCTTTTCCTCAAAATATGTGCCGTACTACTTGGGATGTGTGTCTAAACTTAGTTGTATGGAATCTACCTTGGAAAGTGTGCCAATAAATGTTGTATAGATTTGCTACCTTGAAATGCGTGCAAACTCCAGTTGTACGGATTTGTTGTAAGTGCCTCCTTCAACTTCTCCCTGCTCAAAAATGTTCTCCTTGCTCTCTCTTCTCTCTCTCAAATGCTCATGAAAGACTGAAATTGATCTTTTATTCTTCTTCTCTCCTTTTACCCTAAATGACCTTTTGGGTAACCCTAAGTTCTAATGGCTGAGATTCATTTAGATCTAGGGATGAGAATAAATGTCCATTTAATTCTCACTTTCTATTTTTTAACTCACCCACTTAAATAAAGACCCACTTAGCCTTTTATTTCCATAGTCACTTTTTCACTTTCTAATTTTTCATTGACTTTAATAAAGTCACTTTAAAATTAGAATGTAACTTTATCACTTATAAAGTCACTTTTAAATTAAATTGACTTTACCACTTATAAAGTCACTTTAGGAGAAGAAGTACAAATAAAGTGGACACTTTTCCCTACGCCAAAGATCAAAGCCTTGGGGAACCACTTGTCCTCTGGTACCCAAATTTTAACACAAACTTCTCGCAAACCCTGTACCCTAGGGTGTGGGAGTACCTCCCAAGCTACATAAATCAACATTCAGGCCCCACATGGTTGGGAAATTGCAGAAGCTCCCTGATAATCAAGGTGCTTCTACAAGTTTCTACACAGACAGGGAGATTCTACAAGCTCCTAATAAAAGGGACTGCTCAAATCAAGCTCCCAAAAAACTCTTGAAAAGCTCTCAAGTTAGAAGCTCCCAACCAAAAAGGAGCATTTCTGACAAGCTCCAAAGCTCCCAGGAGCAGCAATATGGCGAGTAAAGGATGCCAATCCTCAGGAGCGGTGCTCTTGCTACTATTGTTTTCCCATCAAGAAGATCATTTATCATCTACAAACATTGTTTGGCCAACAGTGCAACCCCACGAGTCATAGATGGATATCTCACACCCAACCAATCTACTGTCACACTTATTTTCTGACCAGTAGGAGCTATTTGTCAGACCTCCCACATTGTCCTATAATGCACTTAGACTCTTGTTGTCAGCCTTCTAAACCCATGCAATCATTGTGCCTGCAGTCATCTAAATACACAGCCACCAAATCCAGCTGTTGACTGTCATGAGGAACTGTTGCCTATTTCCTGTAATAGGCAAATTTCCAGTTGATCTATGTGCCCAGGCCGTCACATACTTCCTTTAATTATAGTTTTTCCTGTCAATCGTCAAATTTTCCAAGATCAAGTCAGCCCCTTTAATTTTTAATATTTATCTTTTTCTTCCTAACACTTAAAACATTAGGAAAATTAATATAATAAACCCCTTTATAATTTAATGTCTATCATAAATTAAAAGTAGTGCAAATTTATCTTTTTCATGCACATCCACTTTTCTCCTGATGTGATTTGCCATCCCACACCCTTGCTTCCCCCGCGCCAATATTCTTGGCCACACTTGTGTCGATCTGCCCATGATATACAACCTCGACATGACTCCCCAAATACCGTGTTGTCACACTTTGAAATTTGACCTCCCAGATGGAAATTAACCATGGCTTTGATATATATTATATTATTAAATTATGTGCTTACACAGTAAAGTTGCATGGAGAGAAAGAGATATGATATTATTCATGTGTCATAACAAGATATACAAACAATGATATGTCTCATGAGTGAGACAATCACCAATGATGCATACAACTACCTACCATCATGTAAAGACAACTTGATTCTAATTAACCTTTACAACCTCATTTATTAATATGACGTGACATAATTAACCACTTAAGTCACTTTATTTAACTCCCACCATAAAGATACCATACTGAGTATATCACATTAAGATATGACAATTATTAAAAAATACTCTATCAGAAGCAGCAGCAATTGCTGCTTCACTACTGGCCAGGTGGACAGGTTAGATGAACTGTGACATGATTGACATTGATTAAGGATTAACTGTTGAGAAAATCATGACTGAACAGTTGCAACCAAATAGGTTGTGACTATTTGGAAAGCTACCAATTAATCTATCTTGCATCCAAAGCAATGTTATTGGCATATTGGAACCCAATAGCGTTGATTCATTCATTATTCTTTACGCATCTTATCATACTTCCAAATTGGAAATTATGCAACGTTGCACGGGTACCGCTCCCAGTGCTTGGAGGGCAAGTACCCCAAGCTCCGCCGCTCCTGGGAGCTTTGGAGCGGGTACGAAACGCTCCAAAATGGGCGGAAACTTTGATTGGAGCGTTGGAGCTTTTCGGAAACTTCTGTTTGCAAATTTTGCCGTTTCCGGAGCGGGTTTCTGGTTTCTTCCTATTTGTTTCCGTCATTTGCGTGTCACACCATGTCACGGGGCTGCTGTGTATCACGGGATCGCATTTTTTTGGATAAGATAAAAGCAATTTTTAATTTTTTAATTTTATTTTTCCTCATATTTCGAACTAGACTTTCACCCATCGCTACAAAATAATGATGAGGGTGGAACAAATTTTAATTTCGTTGAACGCTTTTTTTTTTTCTTTCCTTCCTTGGTAGCTGAACTGTCACCCAATTCTCGCGGGCTTAAAAAGGGCGACTATTTCTGGAAACTAAACACAATAATTAAAAAATAATAATAAATTCGATTGATGTCAACGTTTTACCCTACGTCTCAAAAGTAGAGGAATTTTAATTGAAATTTTTCACTTATAGGTTGGTTTAAACAAAATATTTATATATAAATGCAATAACCACTTGAAATATTTAAATATAGATGCATTAACCTTTTCCATTGGTGTATTAAAATTTTTATGAGAAATTCATGGCTTATATACATTGAATGTTTCGTAGTCCTTAAAAAAGATTGCGTTTATTAGATATATTAAATTCCTCAAGTATGTTCTGTCTTTAAAATTATTTTCTCACGCTTGATTTCACACCGTGATTAGTGTTTCCTAAACTTCGACCTTTAAGATTCGTGCAAAGAAATACCTGTGTTATACTTTATTCTTTTAAGTCTAGGCAAAAACATTTTAATTCTCATAATTTACTCTTACTCAGATTCATTATGTTGATTGTTTGATTCATAATGGTGCGTATTAGTATCATCTTTCAGTAAGTCCATTCTATATGTATATATATCACATGTTCATAGGAATGATTATTCATTATACAAATATTTAGATAATAAAAATTAAAAGAAGAAATGATTATCATTATTTAATTGAGTATTTTTATTGTTCCTACATTAAAACATTTAATCTTTACACTATTTAAAAAAAATCATATATATTAAATTTGATTTTTTAATATATTATATTATTGCCGCTCCCCAATTTGACGTTTCCTGTAAATTTGGGCAAAGCTTCTAGCCGTACCAGATACTTGTTCCCACGTACCCAAAGTACCCGCGTACCGGAAACTCGTGCAACATAGAAATTATGTGTTTATATCCATGTACATGCACATGTCTGCATGTGCATGATGTGTGTAAATAACAACACCAGATATAATATATAAAGTTAAAAGACTGCTTGGTATGGCATAGTAGTTGCAACAGGGGCAATGACATTTGTGTCGTAACTACAGTTAGTTGCTTCCCCAGTGGTGAGTGTCTGCATTGACATAAGGCTAGTTGCATCAGTGAGTCACTTTTGAGAGCAGCATCAATAGAATTTACCAGGTCAATGAGTTAGATGGAACTACAAACATGATTAGTAATGATTTATGAGTAACTATTCAGAAAGGTCAGGTGCAAACAGTTGCAACTAAATGGACTAAGTGGCTTCCATTTTTAACCATCCAAACTATCATTTTAGTTAGATGATAATGCCATATTGAATTCAACCTTGCTGATATTATTCAACTATTGCATATTTATCCTATTTGTGAGGAATCTTAGGTGCTCTTATATATTCTACTGTTATCTAAGTGTGTCTTCTATGTTGATTCTTGCCTCTTTACCTCATGCAAGAATGCCCTGGAAGTCAGTTTTAATACATTTAAGTCAGGTTAGTAAAATATATTAAGTAGCATACATGAATTATAAACACCATTAAACAACGTTAGTTATAGATCATAATATTTATAATAATTGAAATAATATGCTTTTAAATTATTAAAAAGTCCTAACAACAGAATCAGTGCCACAGTATTCCTTGTCCAACATGATTGGAAAACACAACGCCTATTAGATGAACAAAATTGAAACCACATACTTTTTAGACTTGCAGTGATAAGTACTAGCCTAATAATAAATAGCAATATATCATTAAAATATAAACAATTGAATCTACCCTTGGAAGATAGTTGCCTGAGATGTACTCATGTTTGTTTTGTATCTATGTATTTCAGATTTATCTTCATTTTTTCATGCCCATGTAGCAGGAGGTAGAAACAGGAGAAGCTGAAACTTCTCTTACCAAAACAAGATTTCGAAAAAGTCCAAGATCATATGGATGGCGATACACTCGTCCTGCTTTCTCATCTAACCACATAGCTCGCACACCTTCATGATACTGCAACAACAATAAAACAGACAAGCAGTTCCTGGGAAGACAACCTCTTAAAGCTTTATGTTCAAAACTGAATCTTGAGATGCAACCATTTCTAGTAGCTAGATGAGAAACAGCAGTTAACTCACCTCTATGGTGGTCTTGTTATGTGAAAGGAGATACATATGCCAAACAAGGAGAACTATTAACGCCACAGTTAAGGGAATAAGAATTATTCCACAGAGAATCTGAGACAACAGAAAATATAAGTTTATTATGGTATACATTGTACAACTGTTACACATGTATGAACTCTCTGGCTTAGATTTCATTCATATTAATGTCCTGACGAGAATGTACATATTTAAAGGGCTTAGTTCCTTCAAATTAATTTCTGACTCGGAATGTAACACATTAGGATATAGCTCAACTCAAGCAACTCACATAAGATGTCTTGAAAATATTTCCAGATTGTCTCTCATCATCATGGAGTTCCTGGATTGCACTGCCTGCAAGTAGTACCTACAACCAACCAACTTCAACATTTCAATCTAGAGTTCTCCACCACCTCCTGCTGTCAAAAATTTTAAACAATTTTTATTTAAGACAATGCTTGTAATGGAAATTTTGCAAATTACCAGCGCATAGATGCATGCTAGAACAATATATAGTACAAATAGGAAGAAAGCCTTGTAATTTTCATGCCCAACACAATTATTTATCCACACACAATGATGATCCTGTCACAAAAATCCATCATGAAGCTAGTTAGCCAGTCTTGATATGAAAACCTACTGCATAAAACTTTATCAAAATAACAGTGAGCTTTGCTCTTACAGTTAACAACCTGTATGTTCCAATAACCTCACAAAACCATGGCCTCAGTAAGTAAAAATAGAATAGATCTATTCTAAACATATTATCATAGCTATGACAAAAACCAATGAGCACCAATATCTCCAAAGTAATTGAAAAATCGAAGATAAAAGATAAAAGAATTTCATGTACCTACCATCCTTAGTACACACCTTTTGCAGACTCGACAATGATGTGCACGTGGGGGCTTGTAATGGCCACACTTTTGGCAGTATCTCAAATCTCCACCCTGGAAAACAATTTAAAGAAAAAATCATGTCTAGCAGCACATCATTTTTACTTGATATCAGCAAATATTTCAAATGTACACTTTTCTGGAGAAAGGATGCTCCTGATGAAAATGCCCAAGACAAGATAATTGTTCAAATATGCCATGAATGTTGTGATTTCATGCTTATGGGGAAACAGATGGATACGTTGTAACTATCATGAAAGGAGTCATGCATGAGATGTCCTGCGGGTGAAACATGCCACGTGCCCACTTCACATGCAGTCAATGGAAATAAAATTGTCTTGTAGGATGATAGCCTGTGTGTTTCATTCCTATCTACAGCTTGATTTTACAAGTAATAGGAGGAAAACTGATCAACAAGTTCCATAGCCTTGGTCAAACAACCTAACATGCATTTTTTTGACAGAAGACTCTCTACTTCAATGTCTATTTAGAATTCATTGTCAATTTGAATGACCATTACTGGTCCTCTCACTCATACAATGCATACCAACTAATCAGGGTATGAGACAGAAATTCATGCTGACCGTTAAATTTCAGTACATGGTAGGCGGATCTGCACTTTAAAACCTAAATCCTAACAGCTAGAGAAACCTTCAAACTCTATAAACAGTCAAATCTCAATTCTAGATCCACATACATGAACAAGCTAAAATATGAATAGCAAACCGAAGGCTCTAGCTATCAATAACATCTGCCTAATATTTTTTTGTAAATTAAACAACTTTATTGGATTAGAATGTCTTCAAAGCCAGAGTACAGTGCTGTTACATCTAGTCATATATAGGGATTCTCAGTGCCTCCAGGGAAATCGGGAGAATCCACCAAGTATTATTTTCAAAGAAACCCAGAAAACAAAACCAGACATTCTGGATAGACATTACAAAACATGGGGAGAGTCCAGATATACTAGCAGATTACAAGACAAGGGTAGAGTCCAGATATACTAGCAGATTACAAAACGAGGGTAGAGTCCAGATATACTAGCAGACTTAACAGCCATTAAGAGTCAGAAGAAGAAATAGGAGCTGGCTCCCCTGCACTCGAACCGGGAGGTGCAGCAATATTAGAGTCACATTGAAGATGCCCTTCTACATGGGCCAGTCTTGCATCGAGCCTATCCATGGAAAAGAGTTGGTTCCTCAACATCCTTTTAATATCTTCCAGTGACGCAAACACATTGTAGCTCTCCACTTGTTTATCTTTTAATACCACATCAAATAAAGTCTTCATCTGTCAGTGTAGTGCAACTGAGTTGAGGTATTTCTTTCTCCATCCCCTAGTGTGACTAGGGTCAGGGACCCAGCAAGAGACCTCCTTTAATATCTTAGAGTCAGATAAAGATTGCTTCTTGGCACCCACCTTGGTTTCCAATTTTCTAATTTCTCGCAATGTCCCAAGAAGCACCTCATTGAAATATGTCGCAACCGAGTCCTGGGAAAATAGTCGGGCCCTGCGTCGTACCTACAGAGTCCGGACTGCTGCCACCAATACCCCTTCTGCATTGCATGCATTGCCTGGGAGGAATGGCAAGTAGGAGGGGTTCAAATATTTGATTACTACGTGAGCACTCGCGACGAAAAGTCTGGAGAGAATGCCCACCTGTTACAAGAACACTTAGAGGACACAAACTGACAGTATAACCAATGGCCACACCACCCAATTAACACCAAATTAAGCCAAGAGATGAACCACTGCTACTAGGCACCCAAGGGCAATAATTTTCACCACCCTTGAAACCCACTAAAATCTGAGAATTCAAATAGAGCCACGAACAGACCCAAAGACAAGACATGCCACAATTAAACCTTTCTAAATTGAACCAGGAGGTCAGAGCTACAAAAACCAACTTAAGCAGACCAAGCATGAGATTCAGCACCCTCCGACCAAATAACAACACTACTCCCTCAAGCCACGAAAAGCCAGACCAAAGACCGAAATTCTCCAAATCAACCCCAGACCCCAATGCACCAAAATTACCTAATAGACTAACTGAACCAAGACATGCACTACAAGAAGGAGTGACAAACAGAAAAAGAAAAGCCAAGAAGTAAAAAGCCCCAGTTGTCGAGCCTGAGTTGCCAGAAAAGAACAATGGCCAACTTCCACAACCAGTCACCGGCTCCTGCTACAAATTCACCCCTCCACGACAAAATTCCCCGCCCTCCTCTACCTGACCAATTCCAAACGAAGCACCAACCTTTCAACACAAGAGCCACGCACAAACACCAACGGCACTCTCTCAGCACAAGATCCAAGCACAGACACCAGCTACACTCTCTCAATCACAGGAGCCAAGCACAGACACCTCTACCCCGCACTTGCCCCTCACAAACCAACAGGAATAAGGCTCTCCTCATCACCCTCTGTGTCTATTAATAGCTAGTTGTGTTACCGGATGCGAATGCATGCTAGGGGCGAGTCATGTCCCCTGCTCTTTAATGCACATCGTGTCAGTAGGGTGGTGGGCTCACCCCACGATGCCCCCTTTCAATCTTTGTGCCTAACCCCAACAAGAACACATCTGTCTAATATTAACTGAAAGAAGAAATTCTATTGTAGTTGTAGAAAATCCACAAAATTCTACAACTTCTAATATGAACAATCTGAAACTAATTTATTTTCATATAGACACATAATTTCTCTACTAATTTTGTAGCGGAATAGGAATAAAAATAAATACACAACCACACAATTCAACAACACAATTTTTCTAGGGAACCCAACTGGGAAAACGCTCTGCTTGCTTGAGAATTTTATTGATAGAAATTTAGAACAATGGATCTCTTACAACACAGTCCTATTTCACTAGAAACCAATCTGGTTTTCCCACTTGTACTAAGTTGAAACACCCTTGCAAGACCTAATCCTTCTTCCTTTCCGTACCTAGCTCAGCTCCAATTTCCTTGCACTGATTTCTCCTAAATCCTAGTGCACTAGAGGCTCCTATTTTTTAGGAATTACTCCTAAATTCTAGCACATTCCTCAAGGAATTATCCTCTATCAATCTACCCTTCCCACCACAAGCTCCTTCACAAACGCGTGCTCTCTATTGCCTTGTCTCACCAACTCGTTCTCACAAAACAATTGAATACAATTGTGCCTTTCGATCTCCTTATAAGTAATTTGAATTAGCTAATTCTGGCAAGTTCTATTTTTGGAACTCAAACTAGTGATTGATGAGTTAACTAACTCATGCAACTTGTCCTACCTCAATTTAGAACTTGAGGCTCACTCATTTGTCTTTTCCCAAAAATAACTTGCACTAGAAGACACCAAACTAAGCCTTCCACTTCTACATATCAATCAAACTGCTTCATTAATTGTCCTAACTTATAGGAACTCGCCCTAATTTTTAGGAATTCGTCCTAAATTTTAGGAACTCATCCTAACTTTTAGGAACTCAAGCATGCTAAGAAAAATTGCTTCTTGGTCTCTTTGACTAAGGCACAAGTCAAAGAAGGACCTTTCTCGCTACTATTTTCAACACTCCCTCTTAGCGAGGAAGGTGCTTCTAGAAGAACCTCTTCCACCTGGATCTGTCTCCAACACTACCACATTCTCTGTTGCCACAGTTGCTCCCTCTGAACTAGAATACTTCCCTTCCTTCTTTTGCGGAAACTGATCTGAAGACATGTTCTTTCCTACCATGTTTTGTGATTCCATCACTTCAGTCGTAAGTACCATGTAACCTGTATACCTCTGTCGCTGCTTCCTCTGGCTGGAAATGGTACTGAAAGATTCAAATCTCTTTTGGTCTCGCTTAACCAAATCCCTTGCCCACATGGCTCGAACTCTCCTTATACTGGGAGTCACTGACTAAGTGGCTACCTCCACTCACCCTGGGCTATGCTCCTCATCATCCTGTCGGTCAGCCCAACTACCAACTAGCTTAGACTCAAACAGAGACTCTAGCTAAGGCTCCATCTTGAGAGCTCTATCCTGCTCTCGCTCAACCACCACTTCTATACTTTGAGCTCTCACTACCTTGTTGCTCAAGGTTGCACCTGTCTCTACCTACAACTTGTAGAGATTCTTCAACCTCACACCTATTTGCTTCTTACATCCAGAAGCTAAGTGCTGAAGGTAAGCATTACCTTTGTTGAAGATGACATCATAACCCTTGTCATCAAGGGTAGCTACCGAAACAAGATTCTGCTTTAATCCTAGAACATGGAAGACATCTCTGAGATGAAGAGAATTACCTGACTCCCTGTGAAATCTGGCTGTGCCAACTCCTCTAGCGGCATACTGACCATCATCTCCGAGCTCAATCTGAAACTGCATGTCCTTCTCCTTCAGGTGGCTGAAATTCTCCTTGTTCCCTGCTATGTGGAAGGATGTTCCTTAAACACATCTAGCAGGTACTTTGTCTCCTCTTCTGTTGATCAATGCAACATTTTCCCCCTCAGAAAGCATGTATCTCCAGCTCCACAATCTTCCACTATCAATGATCACAGCCCCTTTCGTGTCACTGAACTTTGGCTCACTGATCTACCCCGCTAGCAGACCTCTAGCTCCACTAAGAAGTCTGTTCATTGAGTCTTCTGGATCTGCCCTCTTATCAGTGGTTTGGCCATCTGCAACCCCTGAACTAGGGCTCCCACAATTCTGCCACCTAACAGCTCATTAGTCCTTCAATGATCACTGTACATGAGGACTTCAAGGACTGCCCACTTGTCAAGATTTTGGCTGCTCCTAGGGCACACAAATCTGCCCTGTCATTGTGACAAATCAGCCCTATTGTCACTCTCCTCAGGGCCTCCAAAACTGCCCACACACAGTCAAATCTTTAACTGATCTAGGGCTTGCAAATCAGCCAATAACAATCCATACACTTAATGTTCTTAGGTTGCTTCAGATCTATGTCCAAACACCACTAGGACAGTCTTCCACCTAGCAATATATCTCCATAACCTCTGTTTCCCTTGCATATCTAGGTCTCCTTGTCAAATACTTGACAGAACTCAGACATCATGCATAGCCACTCTTTGAGAGATATTTGCACTCGTGTATCCATGAACTGTTGCCCTAAAAACTTTCAGGACAGACCTACAATATACTATCATCAATGCTCCTTGACAACCATACAATGACCCTACCTCTGTCAACACTTGCACGCTGCATTTGGACTGACTTTAGGCTTGACTGGGCTGACTGTCCACGCACTGCAATAGCCCTAGACTAGGGCATCTAAATCTGTTGTTCAAAGCCTTTGAACAGACTTCATTACCAGCACTTTCCGCTTCCTTCTTCACTTCAAGACTAATCCTCTATCTTCGGCCCTACACGCCTTCCACTTGGAGACATCTTTAGGGACACAACTTCTGAAGGTTGTTCTTGCTTGCAGAAACCCTCAACTAGGGCACACGATTTGTTGTCCTAGACCTTAGGACAGCTCGCCATCACCTAGCAAATCAACCTCTAGGATACCAATCAACTCACCTTTCAAGACGTCCACACTATCCTGAAATATTCATTGTTATGTGCACTAGAATTGAGGTTCTCGACCCTCTTTTTAGGGCTTCTGTCACCACCATGACTGCCCCAACTTCGGCCCTGATCCACAGTGTTGTGGCTCCCTCAATTCATGCTCTTTTCTGCTTGTGGTCACATTACCTAAACCTCGGCCCTGTGCATAATCCATGCGCTCGGATATGAGGGTAGTCTACTCTAAAACCAATCATCAATTGCGGTGATGAGGCCTCCTTTCAGATTAGATTTAGCGTTGCGGCCCTCTCTGTTGTACTACAAGACTTGGCCTAGATATTTCACCTACAGAACCAAACACTCGTCCAGCAACTCCTAAACTTGGCCTGTCCAGATCACAAGGGATAGCACAGAACTTGTCCTCTTCTTCACGCTGGATCAGCTCCTTAGGTCTGCGGCCAGATCAGATTGGTATCCACTTAGGTGAGATGCACTTGGATGGTTAGTGATGGTCTTTATACTGACTTTACTCTGATAACATGTTGGTTTTCCTTTCTCACTACTATTTTCAACAGTAGTAGCTCAAAACTCAACTATCTAACTCGTTTAATTATGTGTCTAGTGAAGTCACCCTGTCTCTTTTTTATAGACTAAGAGAGGACTAGTGTTTACAAAATTAGAGCCATCCTCATGGTGCACCTAAGTTAGGAAGAAGCCCTAACCCAAACCCCTGCCTAGAATAAAACACCTAGGCTAAAACTAGTTATGCACTTTTCATAATTTAATAAAAGCACTTAACTAAAGATGAGAAAAGCACCTAAACTAGGACAGAAAAGCACACATTCTAATTCAAGAACGGACTGTTGTTCCTGTTGACCAAAACTCTTCTACGTAAGGAATGTTAAATATGGTGCATGCATGTGCCTCACACACAGGCTGCCTATTAAATTGAACCTCCATCTTCATTAACTATGCCCTTCTCACACACAGCAATCCCTGTTGCACAAACTTCAACTCCAAAAATTGGAACTGCTGGACACTGAAGGAGAACACATACAAAAAAATAGGCAAACTAACACTCCCTCTTTGCAAAGAAAGTGTTCTCCACCAAACCAAGCCTCTCCCTCAACATCTCAAAGTTCCCCTTTTGGCAATATTTTATAGTCCAAAAGTATGTGACCTACAAATCTGAAGTAACACACTCAACAACTGTTGTTCCCGTCTAAATTGTTGTTGAGGAAATGGTACCAGATATTGAAGTGCTTGGAACAATCATAAAACACTAGAGTCTCAGAGAGCTTGATGCAACTCTGTTTGTCACAGTAAACAACTTTAAGGTGTAACATCTCATCAATTGACTCTACTATCAACTTGTGAAGTCATATGACCTCACAACTAGCAGAAGAGGCTACCCTATACTCTGCCTCTGATCCAGATGGATATCAGTGGCCACCCACCTCTTCCACTGACTCAACAGTTATCTATCTTCTTGGAAGTTTTTCTATGGTTTTTCGGGTCCCAAACTTTCAAGGCTGTTGAGGCCCTAAATGATGATTTTTTGGTGCTTCTTGGGGGCAGGGGTTGCCAAACATACTCTGGCCTAGACCAATAGTTGTAATCCTCAGATAGTCTTTCCAACAACCTACTATGCACCCCAAACAGACATTGTATGCGAAATTTGTGCCCTCGGGAAGTTGATATACCAACTAACCACCTTAGGGCCCGCAAGCATTTTGGCATTCCATATTCTATGGTTAGGGTTTTGGACCTCTAAGGTTCTTTCTTTATGTTAAAAGGCCATTCCTTCAACCTCTTATAATAGCTTTTGAGAATGCTTGTAGCCGCCATCTCTCTCCCTTCAGAGACAGCCACCACCATTCTAGCTAATTTGTATTATAGAGTATTATGTTATTTTATTTATCAATAGAAGTTGGGTTTTCACTATATTATTGTGCTCGTTCCTATATTTCTCTATATGTTCCATTTCCTTTCCTACCTTTCATTTCACTTCTTGTACAACCCGGATCAGCCTCTATTGAACTGAGTGCAGTTGTCTATTGCTTCCTGAGGTACCAAGAAATCATACCTATGCCCAAAGCCTAAACAAAACCCTGAAGTGTTATTTTTATTGTTAGCATCTCCTACCCAGTGAGAATCGATAAAACAATGCAAAACCAACTCACCATCTCCCACATACATCCATCCATAATGAACCATGTCCTTCAAGTATTAGAGCACATCCTGAGCAGCTTTCCAATGAATCTCCTTGGGTTCAAACATGAACCGGCTCAATGTATTCATGACAAAAGATTTATCAGGCCTAGTATTCACAAGATAAATAAGTAACCAATCAACTACCTATAAACAGAAGGATCTACCAATTGAGTCTAGATCAACATACAAAAGCAATGGATTGGCCAAGGGTTTGCAAGCAGCATCTGAAATTTCTTCAAAATCTCTATTGTGTACTTTCATTGTCCAAGGAAGACCTCACTAATATCCTGCAAAACCTCTTGACTCACGAAGTAGTGGATAAGGCTTACGTCCTTCATTATCAAATTCATTGTGTAGATTCAACGTACAAAAGCAATGGATTGGCCAAGGGTTTGCAAGCAGCATCTGAAATTTCTTCATAATCTCTATTGTGTACTTTCATTGTCCAAGGAAGACCTCACTAATATCCTGCAAAACCTCTTGACTCACGAAGTAGTGGATAAGACTTACGTCCTTCATTATCAAATTCATTATGTAGATTCTTGCACCATGCAATGAGCTTCTCAAAAATACCTATAAGGATCCAATCATCTACATACAAAACCAAGAGAAGCAAATCAGATTTATCAAAACAATAATAAAGATTAGGATCTACAGAAGTCTTTTCCTCACTAATATCCTGCAAAACCTCTAGACCCACAAAGTAGTGCATAAGGCTTACATCCTTCATTATCAAATTCACTATGTAGATTCTTGCACCATGCAATGAACTTCTCAAAAATACCTATAAGGATCAAATCAACTACATACAGAACCAACAGAAGCAAATCAGATTGATCAAAGCAATAATAAAGATTAGGATCTACAAAAGACTTTTCCTATAGCCCAAATTCAGTAAAACTTGTCAATACTAGAGTACCATGCATGTGGTGCCTGCTGCAACCCATAAAAGACCTTCTTTAGTCTACACACATGGGTATCTCACACATGCACCTCGGAACCCCTCAATTGATTAATGTATACTTCATGTAGAAATTTGATAACCCAACCCCGGTTTTCAGTTTCTCCTTATTTCTCCCATAAAGTTAAATAATGAATGACCTTTTCCCTCATTTTCCTCCTTTAACCTAACCCTAAGTGACTTTTGGGGAATCCCTAAATCTAATGGCTGAGATAGCTTTAGATCTAGGGCTGAAATTAAATGCTCATTTAAATCTCACTTTCTATTTTTTTAATTCACCCCACTTTAATAAAAATCCACTTAGTCATTTATTTCCAAAGTCACTTTTCACTTTCTAATTTCACATTGACTTTATTAAAGTCACTTTAGGAGAAAAATTAAATTCTTTTGGACACTTTTCCCTAGGCCAAAGATCAAAGCCTTAGGGAACCACCTGTCCTCCGGTGACCAAATTTCAACACTTCATTCTCAATTAGACCATTCAGAAAAGAAGTTTTAACATCCCTCTAGTATAAAGACCAGCCAAACACAGATGTGAAAGACAAATAATGGTTATAACAGAACTTTAGAAGTTAAAGTATACTTAGCAACTAAAGCAAAAGTCTCTTCATAGTCAATGCCTCTCCCTAGTAGAATCCTTTCGCTACAACATTGACTTTATATTTCTCTACTCCACCTTCAGTCACATGTTCTACCTTGTGCAACCACCTGGAATCTACCGCAAATTTCCCTTCGGGTCTTTGAACAATTTCTGAAACATCATTCTTCAGCATGAAGTTATGCTCTGATGTCATGGCATCCTACTATACTTTCTTTGTAGGCTTTCTCATAATTGGAATTCCCTGAATCAATAATGTAAGACATCAATGCAACATAGTTAGGAAACTTCTTAAGGGGGTGACTCACAAAAGAAGTCTTTGGTGTTCCTACTTGCTCATATGCCTGCTACAAAATCCAGGTAAGCCCTCTCGGCTTCCTGGCTGAACTAGAAGGTTAAGTGTTGAGAAATGTAGCTCATACATGAACTTCTAGTGCAGGTTTCAACATGCACATTCCAGAAGTAGTTCAATGCATTTTGCAAGTGCCCACTAAGGAAAAGTGGCTAATTAATTCTATTTTGTAATTCACTTGGGAAAAAGTGAATATCTCATGTTTTGCAGTTGACTTAGCCTAAGGAGTCTAATAAGTGTATTTAATACTTTAATGACTTAGATTTAATCCAGACCGTACATCTCAAGATGACATTAGGGTTTCAGCAAAACATAAATAAGACAAGATAGAGGAGGTAAATCATTGTTGAGCAGATCTAGTAAGCAGGAAAGGAGCCAGAGTTCATGAAGAAGGAGAAGTGGCAGTTGAACAGCAGCATCCATAAAGCACAGGCCGTACAGCATGGCCGCACAAGCCATATTTCTTTGCCGTTGTTTTTCTTTTTCCTGTTGAGGCTGTACACCTCTTCTGCAGGCCATACAGATCAGTTTTTGGGTGGTTTTGCAGACTGTACAGCTGCTGTTTTAGCATGCTACAGAGGTCATCTTGTAAGCTTTGATCTCAGGAATGAGAAGCTGATTTGAAGTAGAAATCATATGTGTATATGTGTGTTTCATTTATGCTTCCACTATTTAATTTTCCAGCTATTGTGTCATTGCTGCTACGTTCAGAAATTAAACTTCAGTAGTTAAATAAATTCAGCTTGATTTGTGCGCTTTGAGATCATAAGGACATCAGTCATCTAGGGTTAGAAATCTTAACATAAAAGTGGTTTCTATTCTTTCACTGAATGGTTATTGATCTAAATCTCATTTTTCCTTCTCTTCCAGATTAGTGCATGGGACAAGAACCTTTCCAGCCTTTCCTACTTCCTCGACCTTCATATGGGGCTCCTGAGACTTAGAGGACCATGCATCCTCATCAAATTTCACATCTCGATTCACCACTATTTTCCATTGTGATGGAATACAAATCTAGTAAGCCTTGGACTCACTATTACCAACAATACACTCTTTGTGCTAGAAGCTTCAAGTTTAGATCTATTCTCATTGGGAATATGAATATAAATAGGACAACTATAGAAGACAACTATCACCCTCCCAGATATGCTAATGAAGGAAGGAATCTAGCTCATCAATATAGATCCCAAGGAGGGTCGATGAGAGGAGGCACCCCTGTTTTACCCTGATGGTACTATGAATGAAGTTGGAAAGGTTGTACGTCATCTCAAAGTATCCCAAAACTAACTCATGCAGTCTCATGATGTGTTAAATTTCCAACAAAATCTGCAACTACTTAGATGAATAACTGAAAACTGAAACTAGCTTACTTTCACCAAGATACAGAGTTTCTGAACAATTCATAAGCAGTGAAATAAAAACGCAGAGATAAAAACACATCACACAAATATCAACACACTTGTATTCTCTGGAAACCCGACAAGGAAAACTTGCTTGTTTGATGTGGCTATTTTATTGATTGTTCTAGAGCACTTGGATCTATTACAAAGCAATTTGTCTCTCTTGAGAAAGCATTCTGCTTGTTCTCATAAATCTCAGCTTATACAATTGATCTTGGCTGGCCTAGATACTGCTTGATCTCGGCCCTCTAGAACACAATTCTTCCTCTGCTGCCTCCTTGACTTGCTCTGCAAAATCTGCTCACTTATGCGCACTTGAAGCCTCCACAATCCTTGCACACTAGGTCCCTATTTCCTAGCGCACAGGAGACCTCTATATCCTAGCGCAATTCCTCCTATTTTATAGGGAAAATCCCTAGATCCTTGCACACTCCCTGCCTCCTCTTCCTTAGGATCCAGCCCCTATTCTCTGCGCACAACCAGCTCCTAAATCCTAGCGCACTTGTGGCTCCTATTTCTTAGGACACAAATTCCTGTGCTCTCCACAATCAAGGCTCTCTCACAAACTCATGAACTCTATCTTTTCAAAAACCTTTGTGCACAAAACAATTGATAATCCTTGTGTCTGTGTCCTTTCTTTATAGACCCAATCCAAACATACAAGGAGACCTTGTTCTAAATTTAGAACTCGAGCTCTGATAGCAAGTTAATAGAGAGTGTTACTCGCTCTCCTTCCAACCATCACTGGAGTTGTTAACTCGTGCTCTCTCCAATCAACACTGGAGACTAACTCGCTCTAATTGAACTTCAAACTGCCACCTCGTTCAGTAGTCAAACTGATGAATACTCCACTCGACTGAAGCTTCAACTCTACACATGCTAACTTGATGATTAATCCAGTAAACTGAAAATAACTCATCCTAACTGCAGTCTAGCTCATGAGGAAAATTTGAGGTCTTCCCTGGCCAAGGCACAAGCCAGAAGACCTTGCTCACTACATTTACAACATGATGGCTATTAGAAAGGTCTTAGATATGCCAATGTCACAAAGCCTTTGGAATAATGCCTCCCTCGGGACTGTGTCAAACACTTTCCGAAAATCTACAAAACAATTGTAAACCTTCGAAGAGCAATGACAAGCCTACTCAATAATTGCTCATAGTGTGAAGATGTGATCAACTGTCTAGTGGTTGGGGTGAAAACCTGTTTTTCCTCAAACCCTGAGATGATAGCCCTCCAACACCTCAAAAAGCCACTGGTGTAAGAATGCAGCATAAAGCTTGGAGACTGTATCACCCACCATGACAATCCAGTAGTTGTTTGGGTCAAAAATACTCCATGATTTGTGGATCAGATGAATAATGTGTTTGGCCTAGGAGCGGGGGAAGCCTAAACAAACCACATTATTAAATAAATAAATCAGCAATATGGGAATCAAGGGACTAGATTCCATGCTAAAGGAATTTGACCTGAAGTCCTTCCTCATCAACTACTCTGGTGCACCTAGCTCGACTGCTCTCCTAATGTCTTGCTGAAAGAAAAGGTAGCAAGCCAGGGGGGAGGAGACGCAAGTGGAGGTTGTCCAAGAATTTCGTAAAGGGAGGTGGAATGGGAGAACATGATTTGGGGGTTAAGGTCAAGAGAAATGGTATTGGATCGAGGAAAAAGGGCACGCTAAAAGGCTTTCGAGGAGTGGCGGAGCCTGGAGGGCATCACAATGTTCTCGTCACCTCTGGGAGAGAAATGCTCATTTTTACGACGAAGGAGATTACAATATGTTTTGCAGAGGTGATGGGAGGCAGATGGATCATGTGTGAGGGTGAGATGGGGTTGCTTGTTGAGAGATTTGCATTCATCATCAAACCAATGGTTCATGGGTAGGAGTCGAGGGTAGGTTTGTTGATGTGACAAGTAGAGTGGAGGGTAGGTTTGTGGGTGTGATAACAAGTAGAGTGGGGGTAGGAGTTAACGCTTGCTTCCACGAGGATTGAGGAAAATATCTTATATTTGGCGATGGTTGTGTCCAATGACTTGAAGTGGGAAATGGGAGGGAACAACTCCTTATGGCAGGTTTTGTAAGATGAGGCGTAATCTCTATCAAAAAGGAAGGCGGTGTGGGGGGTGGTTGGGTGGGTTAGGGGTTGGGGAAAGGAGGAGGGGAGGTAGAGAGGGAGAAGGTAAGGAGGGCATAGTCTACCAAGGGTAGGCAAGAAATTAAGTGTTGAATATGAGGGAGAAGGTCTTGGTTGGCCAAGACATAGTCAATCAACCACACTAGATCCCCAACTATGGGGAAAGCAAGTAAAACTTCTAAGCTCAAAAAACAAAAGGAGCCCTTTTAGGATTAATAACCCATGGGATTCACCCAACTAAAAAAGGTGTCTCCCATAACTTATGAGAGTTCCATTCCTGTCCTACGAACTCCTATGAAGACCTAAAAACTCTAGCTCTAGCTCCTGTAGGTAAAGTGTGTCCTCGACTCTGTCATGGAGGAGTGTCTGTAGGTCTTTGGTGTGAGCATTGAAATCACTGAGAAGAATGATCTCCCTAAGAGTGGAGTAGTGGGAGATGTCTGCATAGAGATCGAGGATAGGGTCTTCCTAACTCTCACGAAGGCTAGGGAGAAGTAGCAAACTACAATATAGTTGTCCTGGAGAAGCAGGATGTTCCCATGGAACCAAACCCACAAAAATCTGCCATCCTGATCTGATGACACAATAGTAACCCTACTTTGAAGGGAGTCTTGTATAAGACATGCAACTCCCCCGAAGCCTCTAACACTATGAGATCTAGTCACCTGTCTATGGGACTAGGCCAAGTGGTACACATGGATTGGGAGTGGCATTCAAATGGGGATGGCATGCATCTCTGATTGGGAAAAGGAGGTTATGGGACCCAACTGCATCACAAAGTGTACCTAGTGAAGAACAATGTACACTTGGAATCCCTCTAACCAATTACACTTTCTAAAACCAAGATTAGCCATACCTGCAACTCTTGGAACACACCTCAAAGCTCAAACAAACAGATCAGCCATAGAAAAAATATCAACAACCTATCACAAGTACAAATCAACACTCCAATCTCAAAAGATACACAAGCATCTCACCCAGAACCTTTGATAGGTCCATGTACCTAACTCAAGCACAGACCACTCCAAACTCTGGAGGTTTTTGGGCATCACACCCACTAAGATCATAATTTTTGCACCACCAATTTTATTCTATTTTCATACTTTAGGCATATTTCTCATCATTTTTGTGCTATTAATTTTTTTGAATTTCATTGTCATAGAAATCAAACAAAACCCAAGGAACTTAGATTACAAGATGGTAGGACAGTGAAACATAAAAGTATAAGGGCACTCTTGAGGTTGAGTCAAAGGTAGTTTTCCACTAATGGGTGCCATCTCCAAAAAGGTTTAAACCAATTGGTGTTCAAATCTCAAAATGGCCTCATTATCTCCTTGCTTTCCACTGCGAATAACAAGTTACAGTTTTCCTACAAGATAATCCTCATTTCTGACTATTAATTGAACTTGAGTGTGAAACTCGAGGCACACCCTGCTTCCTACTATAGTAGTTGAGGATCTTCTAAGACTAAGACTGAAACATTCATCATGGATTCAGAAGAACAGTTTAATGAGGTCTCATTAGTATAAAATTATTGATCTCTTTCTTTTGTACTGCTGACTATCTTAAACTGTTTCCTCTTACGCCTTCACTATGAATAGAATTGCCTGCAAGCATGAACTTTTGAACTAGGTGAACTGAGTTTGTTCCTCTCCTCTAAATAGTAAAGGAAGGCAACTCAGACTAGACAGAGGGTCCTCCTCAAGAAAGAGGGTCTGGTAACAGTTAATATCTTAAGGTGTTGAGATGGATAAAGTGCCTCTGAAGACTTAAATAAGGGTCATTTACTTGCAAGTACGCATAAATTTCAAATCTGATTGTATTTGAGAAACATTCAACATTAACCAGAAGTTAGTTAGAAAACCCCCACAGTCTTCACATGGAGAACCTGCAAGCAGATACCTTGAGGAATGAATGCATCCATCACTAGTTGGAAGATGATGCTCAAAGAAGACAGGTGGCATTGAGCTAAGATTTTTAGGAGGGGAAAGGAATGTCAGTTGAAGATAAGTCCATAAGGTATCTGCCCAAAAACCTTGTTAATAAATTTTTTTTTAAAAACCTTGTCAATATTTCTGTCACGTAGATAGAGATTAGGGGCAGCAGGGAATAAGCATTTGATGAAAAAGGGCAGTCAAAAAGTGTCCTAACTACTGTTACAAAACTTGGCAAGGCTGGAGAGAGAATTTGACTAGGAGTCAGAAAAAACTCATGAAAAGCTTGGATAATACAAAAGAAAATTAAAAGGATTATGATTTTATTTGGGAAAAACTAGGAACTAAACTGGGCTAACCCACAAGTACTTGTGAATCAAACTCACCCCCTGCAAGCAAAACTCACTGGCAGTAAGTTTGACTCATTACCAAATTAACCGGTCCCATTTTATGAGCAGATACAGGGTTGACCCATGAGTCTGGGTTGCATATTTTGTAATAACACTCGTCAGAACCATCCCAAAAGAAGGCCTCAATACACCAAAAATGTTTGTAATTAAATTTTTCAACCAGTGCACCAACTAGATTAAACTTTAGCCAGAAAGTGCATATAAGGTAATGATGCCAAATGCATCTCTCGTAGACTGACTCCGTCAGTGTTTAGATTACTCTTGCATACACCAGATTTTAACTCTTGTTTTGACACCAGAATTTTACCAGTGAGTTCGACTCATTGCCAAATTAACCAGTCCCTTTTTATGAGCAGAGACATGTTTGACCCATGAGTCCAGGTCGTGTATTTTGTAACACTCATCAGAACCATTCCAAAAGAAGGCCTCAAAACACCAAAAATGTTTGTAATTAAAGTTTTCAACCAGTGCACCAAGTAGTTTAGCCAGAAAGTGCAGAGAATGTAATGATGTCATCAGCATCTCTCCTAAACTGACTCCGTCGGTTCTCAGAGTCTAGACTGCTCTTGCATACACCAGATTTTATCTCTTGTTTTGACACCAAGAATATTACCAGTAAATCCCATTCAGTATGCGTTTCTTCTAAAATGACCCATGTCTCTCTCTGTGGGCAACCAAGTAGGACACAAAAATCAGCAACATCTCACTGATTGGGCAACCAAGAAAAAGCGTACTATTTCATTGGAAACATCCAAGAATAGAAAAGAGGGAAACATCTGAAAAACTAGGAAAAAGGAAACATCTAAAATATATTGGCTTTATCTAATTATGCATTTTGATTTTATCTTTTGTAATAAAGAGAATGATTGCATTGTTTATAAAATGCTCATCTCTTCTTCATAATAAAGTGTGGTATTGTTTCCAAAGCTGTGTTATTCCAGTTTTTGTGTCTATAGTCTGTTCTGTGATTCTCTGTCTTAATTTTCAGATCTGCAAGTAGATCAATTGGTATCGGAGCGTAGGATCTTGGAAGCCATCCACCTGTTCGAAGAATTTTTTTTTTTTTTTTAAAAGGCTCATACATTTCACTCCATTCAGTGGATGAAAATCATGCCGCCCCGTCAAGAGCGTCAAGAGCCCTACCATGCAGACTCGCCAGTGAATGATTTAGCTAGGGCTCTTCAAGAGCTAATTACGCTGCAACAACAACAACACCCTCCAGGGCAAATGCAGCTTGATACACGCTTTCAACTGCCCAAATTCTCAGGGCAAATGAATGGTGAGACTGTTGATTCTTGGATCCGCAGCCTCTCCAACTATTTTAGAACCTGTCCAACGATGGAAGAGGAGATGAAACTGCAGATCGCCGGTCTACAATTGGAAGGCCTAGCACAAACATGGTGGGATACTCATCTTGAGAATATGTCCTTGGTTGTGGAACTTGGAGAACAAGCCGAGACCAGATCGACGCCTATCACATCTTGGAATCTCTTTTGCGAGGCCTTACGAGAACGCTTCTATCCTCCAGGATATATACAAAATCTCCTTGCCAAATGGTTGCAGCTTCGACAACTACCCAATCAATCAGTGCAAGCCTACATTGATGTCCTCTGCAAGTTGCGCATTCAACTCCATATATCCGATCCAGAAGAGGTACTAATTATCAAATTTAATTCTGGTTTGCTAATGCTTCTCCGTCGTGAAGTTGAGTTGTTTGATAGTGCTTCATTAGACAAGGCCTTTATTCGGGCCCTGGCAGTGGAACGCAAAGTGGGTACTCGAATCCGATATCCTCAAGCCAGAAATGGTCCATCTCCCTTTGGTTCTTCTAATGCCGCCTCTGCCTCAACCCCCACACCTCACCGCACCCCCTGGTGCACATTTCACAAGACCAACTCACATGCTTCTGCAGATTGTCGAGTATTGAAAAATCTCCGCCCCCAGAAGACTCTTTTTACAGAGGTCGAACAACCAAAGGTCACTACCCCACTTCCAACTGTTTCTCTCGAAAATCCGACAGAAGTGGACCCCTCTCTCATCCTCATGACTGCTAATGCAACAAACACCTCTGTTACGCCTTTGTTTACCCATAATTGTCAAATCAAACATGAGTTGGCCACGCTTATTCTTGACAATGGGAGTCAAAAGAATCTTGTGTCACAAGACTTAGTCGAACGCCTTTGCCTTCCCACCACTCCTCACCCACACCCGTATCAGCTCGGTTGGGTCAGAAAGGACGGTCCTCGTCTTACCATCTCACAATGTTGTGCTGTCACCTTTGCTATTGGACCTTTTCGTGATACTGTGGTATGTGATGTTTCTCCTCTAGATTGTGCTGATTTATTGCTAGGAATTCCATACCAAGAGGCTCGACATGCTGTTTATCATGCTACAGATCACCAATACCACTTGCAGCACGATGGGTGCACCTATGTGCTCACATCCTCAGCTAGCACATCAACCCAACCTTCCCGTGGCAAAGCTCCCATTATGAGAGTCAATTTAAACCAAGATGTTTCTTTGTGCTTGGTTCGCCCTGTCAAGTCAGACAACCTCACCAATCCAGTCCCTCCTTCAATGGCTCCTCTACTCCACGAATTTGCAGATGTCTTCACCCAACCCACAGGGCTGCCTCCAGCACGCTCTGTTGAACACCACATTGATCTTATTCCTAGTGCTTCCTTACCCAATACCCCATCTTATCGCCTTGCTCCTCGAGAGGAAGCTGAGATAGAACGCCAAATTGAAGAATTGTTGACATTCGGTCATATTCAGACTTCATCCTCGCCATGTCCATCTCCAGCTTTTATTATTCCCAAAAAAGATACTTCTGAATGGTGCCTCGTGACAGACTATCGAGCCCTTAATAAAGCCACTGTTAAAAACCGCTACCCCCTTCCCCGCATTGAGGATTTGTTGGACCATTTACACGGGGCTTGTTTCTTCACAAAGATGGATTTAACTGCAGGCTACCATCAAGTTCGCATGCATGCAGCCGACACATGGAAAACTGCTTTTAAAACAAAGTTTGGGCTATTTGAATGGTTGGTCATGCCATTTGGACTGACCAATGCATCGGCCACCTTTATGAGATTCATTAATGATGTTTTCAGGGCACATTTGGGTAAGTTTGTGGTCATTTACCTTGATGACATTTTAGTATTCAGTAAATCTTGGGAAGAGCATCTTCAGCATGTTCGCACCATACTTGAGTTATTGCGAGCACATCACCTTCAGGTCAAAGAAAAGAAATCCTATTTTGGACAAACATCAGTTCAATATTTGGGATTTATTATTGACAACAAAGGGGTTCGCCCAGATCCCTCTCGTGTGCAAGCCTTGGCGCAATGGCCAGCCCCTTCCAATGCACATGACCTCAAGAGCTTCATGGGAGGTATTAATTTCTACAGAAAGTTTGTCTCTCATTTTTCACAGTTGGCTCGCCCTTTGCACCAGTTGTCTCATCAAGCAAAGTTTATTTGGGATGCCGAATCTGAGCAACATTTTGCTCAACTCAAGAGTGCCTTATGCTCTGCTCCTGTTCTTCGCTTGCCAAATATGAATCAACCATTTGAGCTGGAAACTGATGCCTCTCAATTCGCCATTGGAGCTGTTCTTAAACAGGGAGGCCACCCTGTGGCATACCATTCTGAGGCACTTGCGGATGCTAAGCTCGTGTACAGCACCTATGACAAGGAATTCTATAGTTTAGTGCAAGCTTTGAAGCAATGGCGCCATTACATTCTTGGCAAAGAGACCATCCTCCATACAGATCATCATCCGCTAATCTTCATCAACTCACAACGAAAGATTCAAGAGCAACGCCATTTAAAGTGGGCTTCTTACATTCAACAATTCCATCTAGTGATTAAATACAAGAAGGGGACAAGTAATAAGATGGCTGATTTGTTAAGTCGACCGCCTGCTCAGGTCTTACACATTCTAGAGGTGTGTTGTGCTGCATATGATGCTTGGAAAGATATGTATGCAACAGATCCGGTCTTTGGTGAGATATGGGAAGCTTTGCAACACCCTACAGTCATCAACCAAACTCCCTTTCTTGATTATACCATTCATGATGGTTGGTTGTATAAATTGAACCAACTATGTGTGCCACAATCTGATGATCGTCTCCTTCTCATCCGTGAAGCACATGCCTCTTCATGCAGAGGGCATTTTGGCACAGCCAAGACCATTCTCAATCTTCAACGCCACTTCTATTGGCCTGCCTTACCAAAGCAAGTGGAAAAATTCATTCGTGCATGTTCTCTTTGTTCACAAAGCAAGCCCTCAAATCGTAAGCATGGTTTGTATCAACCATTACCAATTCCCTCTCGTCCTTAGGAATCCATTTCCATGGACTTTTTAAGTGGCCTTCCTACTACTTTTCGTAAACATGATGCTATCTGGGTAGTGGTATGTCGTTTCTCCAAGATGGCTATATTTCTTCCTTGTCATAAGACTACTTCTGCTGCTCAAACCGCGGATCTCTTCTTCCATCATGTGTGGCCACACTTTGGTTTACCAAGTAGCATTATTTTAGATCGTGATTCTCGCTTTCTCAGTACCTTTTGGCGTACTCTTTGGTCTTTGTTGGGTTGCCAACTTCGTTTCTCCACTGCCTTCCACCCACAAACAGATGGACAAACCGAAGTTGTCAATCGTACTTTGGTTCACTCACTTCGCAGCTACTTTTCCAAAAACAAACAGTGGGATACATATTTGCACATCATTCAACATAGTTACAATCGAGCAACACACTCCTCAACTGGTTTCTCACCTTTTGAGGTTTGCTTTGGGTTTCAACCAAGTGCACCCTCTGAGATGCCATTGACAATCACCCCTTCTGGGTCTGCACATCAACAACAGGAACAAAAATCAGCTCATCATTTTATACACTCCATTTCTCAATGTCAAGCTCAAGTAACTGCTGCTTTGCAAGCAGCCCAAGATCGTGCCAAACAGAGACATGACAAGCAGCGAACACACTTGTCTTTTCAACCTGGAGATCGTGTGTGGCTCTTGTTGGACAAGCAACGCTTCAAGGGCCAGCATCATAAGCTGCACCCTCTGAGATATGGCCCAGATACTGTTCTAGAACGCATTGGAGAAAATGCATATCGCTTGGACTTGCCTTCCCAGCTTGGCATCCACGATGTTCTTAATGTTAATAATCTCAAATTATTTGAACCACCTCTCCTTGAGGAATCTGTTACAATTCATCATCCGGTTGATAATATTCCAGATTTTCAGCCTCCTCTGCTCAAAGATATAATTCTGGACTTCAAGAAACGGAATACACGACATCAGCCATATTTCTCATATTTGGTTGGTCGGAAGGGACACACACCAGCACAGGCAAAATGGATCACTGCAGAAACATTGCAACGCACTTTCCCTCAGTTGGTGGAGGAAGCCGGGACGCTTCCTGATCTAAACAGGGAGGAATTGGGCAACCAAGAAGGACACAAAAATCAGCAACATCTCACTGATTGGGCAACCAAGAAAAAGCGTACTATTTCATTGGAAACATCCAAGAATAGAAAAGAGGGAAACATCTGAAAAACTAGGAAAAAGGAAACATCTAAAATATATTGGCTTTATCTAATTATGCATTTTGATTTTATCTTTTGTAATAAAGAGAATGATTGCATTGTTTATAAAATGCTCATCTCTTCTTCATAATAAAGTGTGGTATTGTTTCCAAAGCTGTGTTATTCCAGTTTTTGTGTCTATAGTCTGTTCTGTGATTCTCTGTCTTAATTTTCAGATCTGCAAGTAGATCACTCTGTCTAATCTTTCAAACATTGAACTCTCACTCGTATGTGAAAAACTTAAATGATCACAAGAATCTGCCTGAAATTTTATTAAAGCTAACTGCCTCTAATGCCTGCCAAATATTTGATTCTTAATAAAGGTACTTGATTTCCAATGGCAGGCGATCTCAATTGCAACTTGTCAACCTAAAGGTTCAGAATGAATGGACAAAACATAATTTTGAACCGCCCGAGATCTGTAAACAGGCGTTAAGAATTCGCAAAGCACAACCTAAGCACTTGATAACCTAGACTATATACATAATTAAAAACAAAACAAAAAAACAAGATGGTATCTTGCAGAGCCCAAAATTGGGGGATTATCCCATTGTGAGTTGGGAACGGCTTTGGTCTCGGGAAGAAGAGGAAAAAAGCTCAAATATGTTTCCCCCGATGTTAAAGTAGGTATTGTACTGTGTTGATACAGAGTTTTGCTTTGTAGCTCCCCAAAGATCGATCGATCAAAAGCGTAGTTATAAAAAAAATAATACCACAGAGCCCACAAATGGTTATGAATATAAAAGAAGAAAGACATACCTTTCGCTTGACCTCATGCATGGAAGCGTCCGAGTCTTCAAGATCCGCCTCATAGGAGGAAGGAACCTGACCAGGATCCTTAATAATTGCAAGGGTATAGCACAAAACCGACATGGCTGTTAATCCTGTGAATATAATGGCGTTCAGCAGACCGGGCGCTGTCCCTAAACTCAGCCATTGGTCGGTGACAACGAATACAGTTGTATAGTAAACGAAAGCTGTCGCTGACAAGACAACAAAAACTGGCAGTGATACCCACCTGTTCTTCATTTCCCAAAGTCAGATTACCATTTATCTGTGAAGTAGATCACAGTATATCTACAATCCTCCTCTCGATCTCATTCTCCAGCCGATGCCCATGCCCAATTCTGGCATTTAATACGACGCCTGATACGGATCCTCTCGGGCCTGAATATGGCTCGACAAAACCAATGGGTAAATCCAATTACATGGGCATCAAGCACATACCCACATCGTGTAACGGGGAACCTCCCAGAATTCTGGCGAGAATCTTACGTCCAGGCTCGACTCCGGACATGTATCTGAACAGCGGTCGCTTACGTTTATTGCGAGTTCTGCTCCTCTGCGAATCTACTTTCCCCTGTTTTGATACGCCCTGAAGCTCGATACAACGTTTGTACTAATGTCCCTAACGGAAATGCCTATTTTCTAATTTCATTTTCCATGTCTCAACCAACAATTTTCAGAGATGAATCTCATATCCAGCCCACGTGAAGATGGCACCATCTAGATGTCCTACATTCCTTATCTTCTAAGGTAAGCAATATATTAGTTGAGTTTTTAAGTTATATATAATTTTGGGAGGTGTTATTTGATGGGAAAATAGAAATGGAATATAGTTGGGAGTTAGGCAAATGCACAAATAATGTAGCAAAGGCATAGGGATTATTGCAAGGGTTTTTTATGGTTAAAGAAGCAAAAATCAAAGATTTGGTAGTTTTGGGAGATTCACAGTTGGAGATTCATAGTTGGTTATTCATCACCTTGTTGGTGGATCTTTGCCCAAGGATCTCAAGTTGTATTGATCGAATCAACTTTCTCTACTTGTGAAACTAACCTTCTCTACTATTAGCTTCTTTCATGTGTTGAGAATGAACAATTCCGATGTAAACTTGGAAACAGGAGTCTTAATGACAAAAGGTATTCCTTCTTTCATAATTATTTCTTAACAATGGATTTGTTATGCGGTGTAAATTTTCCATCTACAGGATGCAGTGTAAATTTTTCATCTACAGGTATTTTGGAGAATCTACGCCTATAAAGACTTTGTGTCCTTTAGGATAGTAAACGACTAATAGATATTGAGAATAAAGATCGTCCCGAGGTTTTTTTTCAATCAAAAGATCCTGATCCAAGGACGGATTTTAATATAATACAATATTCTCATCACAGTTTATAAGTGTGTGTGGAATCGTGCACATATAAGTGGATCAAATCTCACCTTCATGTTTTCCTTTTTCTTTCTATCAACGCACGGATTTTAATATAATACAATGTTCTCATCACCGTTTATGTGTTTGTGGAATCGTGCACATATAAGTGGATCAAAGCTCACATTCATGTCTTCCTTTTTCTTTCTATCAATTGGAATTATTCTCCATAGTTGGAGAAAATAGCTGTTATATTTTTCATACAGGTTCAAATTCTCACTAGTAACATGATGAATTACAATGAGTTGATGATTCTTGTTATCACGAGGAGAAATAATTGTTATCTTTTTTATACAGGGTCAAATTCCCACTAGTAACATGATGAATTACAATGAGTTGGTAATTCTTGTTATAATGACATTGTGCTTTTAAAACTCAAAAAAAATATAAAATTATTTAATATATGAATAACATAATTTAAAGAAATAAATATATATTATTAAATAGTGTGATTTAAAGAAATAGTTATATATTATTAAATAATGTATTGTTAAGAATATAAATTTATTTTAAAATTAAGAATTTAAAATCAAAGAAATTGAATATATATATTTGTATAAAATAATTAAATTGTTTATTGAGGTGAATGACTTTTATTCCACAAAAGAGAGTCAAACACCAATTTGATGTTTATTTTTATTGTGATGTTTATTTTTTTATTATTATTTAAATTATTTGACTAAAATCTTTTATTATTATTATTTAAATTATTTGACTAAAATCATATATTTTAAATAAAATATAAATATATGAAAAATCATTTTTTTTCAAATTTATATATTAATTAGTAGAAATTCTTTCAGTAATAATCACATGCACAGAAACGTAGTCGACTCGTTTCAAACCAACCAGTATGATTCATCATTATGATTATGTGAAAATTATTAAATAAAATATAAAATCTATTACAAATGAAACTTATAATAATAATCCACTTTTAAATATAACCATATTAAAAACATTGAAAATCAAATTTAAATTACTAATGGATAAACTTCGTGTGCGTTTTTAAATAAGCTTGAAGACCTCTACCAATTTACCATTCAACTCCATTGACTTTTTTAAAGCTTTATTCATCCATCAACAATAAGCCGTAGGATAATGACTAGGCAAAGAAAGAATCATTGAAAAATAAATATTGATGGCAAAGAAATAATTATTCATACTTTTGTGGGTGAAGATGAAGTCTTGACGTCATTTATATGTACGAGGGTAATTATTTTACCCTCGTTTTCTTGTCTCTTGGGTTATTGCGTGGGTATGTGTGCATGAGTAATAAATAATATCTAATAAATTAAGAAAATAAAATATATGATACGTTTGTTGTAGTATTTATAATTTTAAAATTTGTTGCATATTCGTTGTGAAATTGTTGAGAGTAATATATATATATTAATAAATTATTAATTTATGTTTATTTTAATTATGTATTTATTGAGTGATTAAATTTTTTGAGGTGTAAATTTATTTTAAAGTGAAAAGAGATTTGGGCTTGATAGATCCAGAATTAAGATACAAATATTCCACTCTTACTGAATTTACTTATCTACTTATTTCCTAAAAACTCTTAACAAATTAAAAATAATTTGAAATATTTATATAAAATTAAAATATAAATTTTAATTATTAATAATTATAACAAAAACCAATATTCAAGAACAGACAACTACTTTTATTTATATTTTAAAATTAATTTAGTACAACTTTAATTTCTCTTTTTTAAGAATGTGGTAAAACCTATCATGACTCATTTGTTAATGGATAAAAATAATTGTAATTTGTTATTATTATTAATAATGTAAACATTATTATTCTAAAAGAAACCACAGTTAAAATACTTTAATATTAATTTATAAAATTAGATTTTCACTCTTAAAAGTTTAACTTATTTCATAAAAACATGGACTCTTCACAAATTAAAAATAATTTGAAATGATGTATATTTGTTGCCAAGGCCTTACCGAGCAGGGTTTCCATATTTTTGGAATCTAAGCTTCTGTGATCCATCATATAAATTTGTAAAATTCTTTCGGTAATAATCACATGCAATGGAACATAGTGGACGCGTTTCATAGTCCTGATGATTAACCACACTGGTTGGTTCGAAACGGGTCGACCATGTTCCATTGCATGTGATTATTACCGAAAGAATTTTACAAAAAAAATAATTTGAAATGTTTCTATAAAATTAAAATATTTTTTTTAAATAATAATAATTATAACAAAAGTAGTATCCCCTTTCATTGTCTCATTTCATCAACTAAAATAAATGTCCAAACAATTGTTGAACTTTTAATTTTCAGAACCTAAATGAATATTGAATTTATAAACTTAGAAAGGCCAAAAAAAAAAAAAAAAAATTAAAAAGGAAGTTAATATCAATCTTAGTGAATCAAGCACTACTAGAAACACAGAACGAGAAAATCAACCAAATGTAAATAATAATGGGAATACAAAGAACCAGAAAATCTTGAGTGTTGCACACTACCTTTTGCAACAAATTATTGACCTCAATGGGGCCTTCGCTAATATTGAGTTCCAAAGGCTTCGACTAGTAGTTTAAATGTATTTTATGTTTCAGGTGCTCTATTAAATAAAACCTCAGCAACCAAGTAATTTAAATAGTAAATTCAACCAAATTTTCATCAAAAATATTGAAACTAATGAACTTCACAAAATTAAGGATAAATCAAGTGAACAAATGAAGATACTTGACCTTTTCACATTTTATTTTTTTGATTCTTATTATTCTTGGGCTTCAATGTTTAACTATGGAACATGAGTGAGGAATGACCATTATACCTATGACTTTGATTCTCATTATTTTTCTGATTCGATGTTTAACCATAGAACATTAGTCAGAAATGGCTATTATAATGTGCACCAAAACATTAGATACCACTCAAAGCCACAATCAAATCTTTATGTTTGGAGAAACAGAAAATGCATGCTTTTAAATAGCCTATGTTAGAGAAGAATATCATGGGTTAAGAATATTATGGTAAAAACATGGGTGAAATGCTTTTAAATAACCTACATTAGAGAAGAATGCCATGGGAAAAACCATGGGTTAAGAATACTATGGTAAAAACCATGGGTGAATACAATGACTCACAATTTTATATTTATTTTATTTTAAGGTATAGCTATATTTATTTTTATTATTTTATTTGTATTGTTTATAGGACAGGAAAACATATCTTCCATACTAGGCTGGAGAGTGTCCCTCTGGCACAATAAAAAAAGAGTAATTTTATTTTAAAATATATTATATTATATTTTAAAATAAAGATATTATATTCAAAATCTAGAATCCAAAAAGTGTAAACCATAAATAAATTATTTTACTTTAATTATTACTTAATTAATTTTATTTTTGTTTTTGCTTTTATGTGATTTGACTGAGTCAAATTGTTAAACAAGATAGGACAAGACATTACAACATCAAAACCATATTGAGTTGGAGAGCGCCTCTCAGCGCAATAGCTTTTATCAATAAGGTGTTCGAAAAGATAATGGCCCTCCTACTACCATACTGATAGATTGGTTGCACATGGATATATGTGAAGGTGCACTAAGAGTGAGGTGTGATATACAGGTAGAATATTAATGACTACCCACAAGATTATTTGAAAGAGTGATGGAATTAATGACTATTCAATATAGTGTCATTGCATTGGTGGTTGTAAAACACTTTAATTGGTTCATGGAGTGGCAATAATGATAAGAAATGGCAGTGGGGAGGATTAAATTAAGAACATATGCCCATGATTAATCTTGGGAAAGAAACCACTCATTGTCTCCATAAGGGCATCAATGGCGAGATCTACAAATGGGCATCCCTCATATGTCTAGATAAGTATTCCAACACAAATTTTATTGGTATAGAATTTTTATATAATTCATATTCATATTCTAATTCACACAGTTTGCAAGTATTTGTCAATTTGAGGTAGCTCGAATGGTTGGGATAAATGTTTTTATGCTCCCCATCTGAGTCCAATTCCTATATGTGATATATTTGAGCTCATAATGAGTATATCCTTGTAATGACTTCAAGCCTTGTTGTCCGAGAGTCCCTCAAGAACCAAAAAATGTAGGGAAAAAATATGCAAGTATTTATGTAGAAACTTAACTAAATAATTGATATATTCACAAAAAATAAGACATGCATTTAGATACTTATACACAATTAATCATTTTGAACATGTTATTATACACATATAAGCGTGTCTATTTTGGAATAGGACTTCTATAAATTTAATTTAATTATCAATAATTATTAAGTGGATTGTAGAGATTTAAATTCCATGGAATATTCTAGATATACACAAATCAATGGTTGAGATTTATCTCCAAAGTAGTTATGAAAATGTCATATGAAGAAGTGTCATATGGAGGAGTTATGGTTTTTTTGGGCATGTGATATTGATAAGTCATGATATTGGTCCATGGTATTGTAACGAAACATGTTTATAGATTAAGAATCTTCGTGGTAAAGTGGAAGTAAGTCTCCATGATTAAGAATCGTGTTCCATATTTTTGAAATGTGTATATGTTTAACTTATATATTATTTTTAATAATAACAATAATAATGCATTAGTTAATTTGTGATTTTTTTATTTTTTATTTAGTGATGTGACATGTATCACGATCATATAAAGTAAGTGTTTTAATGTTTATTATGGATTAATCTCTATCAGCATACACCTACCATTTAATTTATATGGTTGTGCTAGCATAATTCATATTCTAGTTCACATAAGTTTGCAAGTATATGTCAAGTGGATGTAAGACGGTTGGGTGGGAGAAATGTTGTTATCCTCCCCAACAAGGTTCAAGGTCCAATTCATGTATGTGACATGTTTGAGCTCATAAAGAGAATATTCTTGTAATGGCTTCAAGCCTTGTTCTCTTAGATTCCCTCAAGGATGGAAACATGTATATTCCTCATATGAAATACAAAAAAAATTCTTTGAGGAGAAGAAAAAAAATATTGCAAGTATTTAGGCAGAAACTTAACTAAATAATTGATATGTTCACAACAAGCACAACATTGTTTGATATCTATAAAATAAGACGTGCATTGAGATACTTATTTACAACTAAGCATTTTGAACATGTTTAATAGCAAAGAATAACTAATTTTCCTCCAAACCATGGGCAATCCAACACATTGCTAATCCCACAATGAACTAACAAGAAACAAAAAGGGTATTCACTTTGATTATTAAATAGTTTTGTAATAACAAATCATAGTAGAGACCACTTTACATACCAAATACCCCAAATAGCGTAAAAATAAAAGGACAAGTAATTCCACGCCTTGAGAATGATAGAGAATCAATAAATGATAAGTGTGTTCAAGGGGGGGACTTTTTTTTACAATATATCAAATGAATAAGACGATATGTTTACTCAAAGGTATATCCTTTTAATATAAATAGGAAATATAGAGGAGATGATGTATCATACTCTCTAGAGTGACTTATATATAACTAATATAATAATGGTGAAAGAGGGTTAGGACACTAACATAGCCCCCCTCTTTTAATATATTTTCCCTCAAAGCTTGTAATTGGAAGTGTTTCTTCGTGAATTACTCATCTTCCCATATTAGTTCTTTTGGAGGCATATTCTTCCACTAGATTAGGCACTTCATGATGGTTCTATTTTGAAGAGAAAGAGAATGTTAATGTACAACTTCCTATGGTTCAAGAATATTTTTTCCTTCTTCATCTAGTTATGAAAGTTAAATCTATATCGACATACTTATCATGTGATCTTTTTAGGAAAAAGACATGAGAAATCTTGTGAATGCATGAAGAAGTAAAAGTTAACTCATAATCCACTTCTCCAATCTTACAAAGAATCTTATAGGGCCCATAAAAAATTTGGGCTAGTTTCTAATTCTTCTTTGTTTGAGAGTATATTGTATATATGATTGGAATGTTATATATACCTAATCCCCCACCTCAAATTGTCTTTCACTTTGATGTTGGTCTTCTTGCTACTTCATCTTGTTTTAGGCCATTTGAGGGTCTTCTTTAGTTGTTTATAAAGGTTATTTAGTCTATCAATATATGATTTTTCTACCTATACTCTGAAATGGTCCTACAAAAGGGAATTGATGCTAGGAGTTTGATAACCATAAAGGGATTGAAATAGAGACATCTTAGTAACTATGTGATAGGTCATATAATACCACTATTCTACTAGAGGAATCCACTTGACCCATTGGGATTCTTTGTCTCGAAAATAGTAATGAAGATAATCCTTTAAGCATTCATTCACTATTGATGTTTGACCATATGTTTTTGGATGATATGTTAAACTCATGACTAAATTTGTTTTTGTTGTCTTCCATAACTCTTTCCAAAAATTACATATTAATTTTAGATCTCCATCACTTCCTTTTAGTTTAGGGAATCCACAGAACCTATGAATTTCTTTCATGAAAATTAAAACTAAATGTCTTGTAGTATATCTTCATTGAGTTCTACAAAAATGTGCATTTTTTTAGTTTATCCATGTCCATGAGATTAGCATCCTTATCTTTTTATTTTGGGAAAACCTACATTAGATTCCAACGATATATTTTCCCATTTTTTTTTAGGTATGTATAAAGGGCTAAAAAAACCCTAGAGTTTATTTGGAAGACTTGACACTCTCTTACAATTTTTTTAATGTCTTTCTTCATTCCTTACAAAAAAAAAAACATTTTGGATCCTTTGATATGTTTTAAGGAACCCTTAGTGTATTGCCATGGGATAATTTGGAAACTCCCCTAATATATGTTGTTTCAACGTTAATTAAGAACATAAAAATGTTATAGCCTTCTACTAAAGGATGTTATAATCCCTCTCTTCGATGGAGTTCTTCCCTTATTTTAAACATTGTATTTTTTTATTTAAGCTTCTTCCAACCACACAGGAATGGAAGATGTAATGGAATATAAATCAAATGCTTCTTATATCCTCGATGGGGCATCTACTAAGATGTTATCCTTCCCTTCTTTGTATATTATTTTAAATTCAAAGTTTTGCATTTTAGCCACCATTTTGTTTTCTCTTTTGAAGATAACCTTTGCCCCGAAAAGTACTTTAGCCTATCATGGTCTACCTTGAAGATAAAATGCCTTACAATATTTTAGTTTTTAAGTTCTAGGCTAACGTTGCCCATATTTTTATAGGCTTGATCCTTGGTTGTAACAACCAAGACATCTTCCTCCTCATCCCAATCTAAGATTGCTATATTGTGTGCCATTTTTTTCCATGCATGTGCTCTTTTGCATTTTGAAAAAGTTGACAATAGTTCATATCATGAACCGCATCATGAAAGTTGCACCATGGCCAAGGAAGAATACGCTTGAGCTAAAAATTTTGTTGTTGAGGTCTAAGAGGGGCTTGAAAGATGTTTCAAGATTACATTAGGTCACCAATATTCTCTCAAGAGATATGATCTTGTTGTTCATATCTTGAAACAATTGAAAATTAATAAACAATCATTTTTCCTACCAACTTCTTCCAAAGAAAAGTCCATCTACAAATAGTGTTCTTCAAATTCAAGGTAGATTTACAAGGGTGAATCTAGGTTGTCTACACTCTTTCCCCTATCTAGTTATGGTAGGGAGGCAAGAAAATTCTATAATAATTCATTATGATTACTTTATTGGAAAAATTGATAATCTCAAAGATTAAGTTGTATATGTAGTAAAGTGGAGGTTGAAAAGTCTTAATAGTGTTGCCAAGGTTATATGTTAACAACTAAGATACCTCCCTTAGCCATTAGGTAATCCATGAGAATTCAAACCTTTTTTTTATCCAACTACTAAGCCAAATGAAAAGTCTAACAACAATATAAATATAATTCATTATCATATTGTAGCTAGAAAGCATTCAATAGTTAGACTAGAATGAACACTTATCTGTAAATGAGTGCAAGTTCACTAAAATCATTGTTAAGGAGTGATTTATCACCCTTATATTAATTGGAAAAACAAAGTTCCTATGGGGCTCTAATATCACTCAACCCAAACCATTGTTCTCATACAAAAGCCAATGTACTCATGTTGAGCATTGTAGACCCACATCCAACCATCAATCCACCTGGCACTTTCTTTGCTCTCGTAGCATAGAGGAGATATTCCTTTTCTTTGCTCCATAATCCCTTAAGGATCTTCTTCCCTTGTGGTGCACATAGGAAAATTCCATGACTACTAATTTCCTCCATAAACCTATGATAAGTTTCAATTGGTTGGAAATCCTTATAACCTGTGTTGATACCCCTTCAAGTAGTATCACATTAGACAACACCTGTATATGGAATTTCACTTCCACGTACCCTCAGGTATATCATAATTTCTCTAGATGTCCATGAATAACACTTGGAAGACTACTCTTTAGTACTTGGGTAATCAGGTAGTATGGCTAAGGGTATAATCAAACCTCCTTAGTTAGAACCCTAAAATATGGGGTTGAGTACTATTATTGGATCCTACACATATATCATAGAACTATAGCACATGGTACTCCCTTGTCTTTGGGACCCTCGAAGATCTACTCCTTTCTGCTAGTCTTAAAAATTCATAAAAAAGGGGTTGTCTTGAACATTTGGAGAATTAGTTACTATAAACCTTTTATCCTGCTACCAATCAATGAAATTCATACATAATCTTTGTTAATTTTTTAATTTAAATGTAAGCACTGCTTTTTATACCCATTAACTAGTTTAGATTCATTTTTTATCACATCTCCCAATTGAGAGGCTTTATGGTCTCCAAAATATTGAAGGGAAATATTTTGGATCAATGCTTCTTCTATCCACTTCTCTAAAACATAGATATGACTCTAAAACCTAGCTACAACTCTACCTCTAATTCATTTCTCTATTTATTGGCTTTGGTCATGGATATGGCTATGGATTCAGTTGTTGGCTCACTTGTTCATATAGTTTAAAAAGCTTAATCATTGAATCTTAGCTCTAAGTAATCTCTAGATCCAAACTTTAGACTCAACACTCATTCCTATCTACCTTTCAACTTTGGAGACAGTCCATCTTGGTAGTCAATGAAGCCAATTCAAATGATGGTCTATGTTCAACGTGACCTCATCATATTATGCCTTTGTGCATTATTCTCACAAAAGGAAGTGTGTTCTACCTTATCTTGTTAGGATCAATTTCTTCCTGGCATGGAAACAAATCTCTAATGTATGCACTTGCTTACAATCACATCATGAAGCTCTTAAGAAATCCTCCAAAGTTCATTGACCTTTATGCACCAATATTTGGCACATCTTCAAGAACATATTCTTCTAATACAATATTGAAAACAACCATTGGAATGCGGTTTCCCTTGACATCAACAAGTTTCTCATATTATTTGCACTTCTACCCTCTTGTGTTGTTATCTTTGATTCGACAACTTCAACCCCTTGGATTGGAGATGTAGGAAGCTCTTCATCTCCTAAATATTCACTCTCCACACTCTTATCTTGGTTGTGCACTTTCTATAGTGAAGCTACAAATGATGTTGCCAACACTTTGCTTTACAATGACCACTCAAATTGTAGTGGTGGTAGAAGTTCTTGGCATTGTTGTATGAACTTATGTGAGATAATCATTTTCTTCTTGTGTCTCTAATTTTGAAATCGCATTGAAGAATACATTTTTCCCTTTTTCCTCTAGGAACAATCAAGCTTATGGAATATAACTTGCTTCTCCTAACAAGATTACTTAAGATGTCCTTTCTTCTTGAAAAATGAACAAGCCTTGGAATTCCAACAACTGGCATTGTTATGGCCTCTCTTCTTGCAACAATTGATAATAAGGAACATATTATTTGAGGTAGAGCTCTTGGCCTTCTTATTTGACTTTATGTGGTTAATCACTATGCTACTTTCTTTTAATGCAAGTGTAGTTAAGTCTATGAGTTGTTCTTATTGTTGACTCTTTTGATTTGCCACATGAAGAGGGTTGAGGTGGTAATGAGTTGCCACCTTCACTTACCACTATTATTTCTCCTAATGAGTAGGAAAACTCCAACACGTATTTCACATTTACAATGTAGTTTTTATGGTCATGGGATTTTCACTTTTACCATCAAAGCCTAGGCCTTCATGCTTGACCTATAATGTAGCTACAATGGGGCCCAATATAGCCTTTCTTTTGTGTATCCCTCTATTTTGTGTATCCCTTGTCCATCAAATAACCCATCTTCCTTGAGAGGTTATGTTAGGTCCTATAATACTAGTGTAGCCCCTTATTGTTATTATTATTGTAGCCCCCTTATTGTTATTGTTGTGCCCATGTAGTCCCCACAGTGTTATTATTCTGCCCCATAGAAGCCCACTATTGTTATTGTTGCACCCTTACATTATTATTGTTATGTAGGCTCTGATTATATTAGGACCCCTTAGACTCCTATATATAGAAATTAGTTTTTTTTTCATTTGAAGAATCCAATAATTTTTCATTTATGTAATGTAAAGGAGGTTTACCCCTCGAAGAGGATAATTTATAAGTTGTTGATCTATATTTTATTATATTTTGTGAGATGGTTTCATAACATTTGGTATCAAAGATTTGGATTCTAGGGTTTCACTTCTTCAAACAGGTCATAGTGCCATTGTTGAGGAGGTAAATCCCCTCTGCGGACAGAGGCGATCCCTACTAGCCCAGCAGGGGTCTAGCAACAATCAGAAATGTTACGACGCAAATTCCTAGTTACGAATGAAAAGACTAGGGATAGAAGCCTACCTGGATTCCAACGCTATGATTTGAAGAAGAGAGCATTCCCGTTCCTCAGCCTCGGCAGATCACGATCCTCCAACGATCTCCATGGGTGGACACCTGCACATGCAAGAAACAAACAGATACAAGCGTAAAATCCGGCATACGTAACTCAATATCAGTCAAAAAGGATACTACTCATATTAACATCATTGAAAACAGAGTGGAACCATAATCGTAATCATTCATTAAATAACGATCGAAAGAGATTACAACCAAAGTTCTGACGTCGTGGTCTCCTTCGGATGGGTCTCCAGTCATTCACGTCTCACAAAGCTCGCCAGGGAAAGGGCAAACCTCTCCTGAGTCTCTCGACAATAGTCTCCTTACTTGAGTCGGCCTTAAGGGAAGGAAGAGGGCTCTTACGGCACAAAGGCTCTTGGGAATTTGGAGATTCAAAGCTTAGGCACTTCAAGACTAGCTTGCCATGGAATTGAGCAGGCTTTTATAGACGGGGAAGGAGGGAGTTGGGATCCCTATTATGGTGGGATTGGCCCTATCAACAAGGAAGGTTCCATGGGAGGTGGCAAACCACTTCCCTTCCATAGAACTCCCGCAGCCAAACCTCCCAACTCAAGATAGGCAATGGTTTATGAGTTTGTTGAAACACAACTTCCGCCATCTTTATTTAAAAAACATTCCTTAAATTGGCTGGCGCGACTACTGCTCTGGGACAGAGCGCCAGTTGGCGCGGCCTCTTTGCAAGATTTTCCCCATTGGCGCGAGTTCTGAACTGTTTGCCCGCGCCAATGCAAAAGGAGATGTTTTTCATGATTTTTTCAAGGAGATGTCTTAAAAGAAAATGAAGCTCATGCTTAGAGGAATGCATTGATGATGTTTTCAAGGCATGAAAATGTTCACAGGTCACAAAATGGGTCCTCCATTGTGCGGGACGGGGAATGGTAGGGACGGTGACAAATTACTGTGTAACAGATGCCCCCTAAAGTATGAGGCCCGAGAGAGAGAGGGGTGAAATGATTTACGAGAACATGTTCAACTGAAGGCCCACCGTCGGAAAACCTGCGTAGAAAATACAACCGATATCTCAAGTACATGATGTATATGTGGTATGGGCGCAGCCATCCGAAACAGAGTATACTATAATCCGGATCCAGGGTATGGACGCAGCCATCCAGCGAGGATCAAATAAATAGACTCAGGTATGGTCGCAACCATCCAATCAATGAGTCATATACATAATGATAATAATCCACAATCGCAGCCTGGATTACAACAGACACAATCCAGGGTCTTGCGCTCCATCTCGACCCAAATAGAGTACAAGTTCGAGCATGCGAATATGTGAGCTGAAGTCGAACATGCAGGAACATCGTCTGATTACCAGCCAATGATGAAAGCTGTTAACAGACGCGAGAGGAACCACCAATAATGAAAATGGCCCTCAAGGTACTACAGGTACAATCTACGGCGTGTGAATCAATGAGTTGGCGTCGAACACCCGCAAAATCACTCGATCGGAGGCCAATGATGAAAACCTCACGTCGAATGCGACGAACCTGCCATTGAGGCATGCAGGCTCCAAGGTACCATAAAGGAGTCTCTAGACCAACTTTCTGGATAATGAGCTGAAGTCGACAGGAAGTGACCTTGATCGAAGGTGGGCCATAATGTTTCCCACATCATCGACACGAGACAAAGGAACATGATGTTTTTGTTGTGAATCAAGATCGTATGAGAAACAGAGGAAGGTTGATATTTGCAGAGGCCAACTTCTCTTGAACATATAAACGGCACGATAGTGGACTTGGCAGTATTTGACATCAACGGATCAGAGGTCATGGTGATGAGGCAATGAGCAGATGAGAGGTCAAAAGGAATTATCCAAACCCACGGAGTCAAAGTGAAGAAACGAGATGAGATGTCCCCAACCCGACACGAATGCGGACAAGTGCCATGTTCAAGAGCGACATACTGCCGACGACAACGACAATGGTTCCATTTTTCCCCCACCATTTCTGGCGAGTACCCCAATTATTTTTAATAACAAGCTTGAAGGGGATAGCATATGCTTGCAATATAAGTCTGCCCTTCGGGCGAATCCATCCTAGTGCATTTAACGAGTCCTAGGAAGGAGGAACTCGGAGAACGTCATTTCGACTGGATCCGATGTCATCAGGGTTTAACGAGTCTGACAAAGGAAGAACTCGACATCTTTTCATGTTTACAGAGTTTGAAAAGACAGCAGAAAAGTAAACTCCACGGGTCCCTTTTCGTGAATAGTTCCTCAGATCCGAAAAGGTAGAAAAGGATATCCGAGAAAACCTCCTAGTCGCGATAGGCTAGGGTATTCATTTTTCGTAATCAATCCATCCCAGCCCGAAAAAGGGTTAAACGTATACTGGGTAGATGTCGATTCGTGTCCAATTTAACGAGATCGAAACGACAAGGGCCTCGGCAATCTTTTCATGTTTAGAGATTCAGAAAAGAGCTGAAAGATGACACCAAAGTGACTTTTTCATGTATTTACCGAGTCCGAAAAAGTATAAAATACAACTCGTTTCCATCGTTAAAGTCGCAAAAACCTGCTGCTGCACATACCAAGCAAGCGTAAAATCCATTTTCGACATAGCATATAAAAATATTCGATAAAAATGACTTTTTACAACTCATTTCATGTCAAAAAGTTATAAATATGTCAAATTGGTAAAAATAAAATTACATTTACTATTTACCTTGGTAAAAAGCAACAGTGGTCCATTTGGAGTAGAAAATTCTGACGGTGATCGCGACAAATCCAGTTGACCATTCAGCTTCTCGTCTGTCACAGGTAAGAGGCGCTCCCTTGCTCTTCATTTTCATCCAAATTTTAATAGTTTTACCCTGTAAATCAGTTTTCTAGAGCCATTTTTGAAAATTTAGGGCCGCGCTCATTGGCGCAGGTATCGGGCACGAACCCGCGCCAATGAGCTCTTTTATACAAAGGGCCCGCGCCAACGGCCGAACCTAAAAATGCGCCTAAAATTTTGATATTTAGATCAAATTGTATGGAATTTGAGACTCATCAGAGATCTAACTAAGGGTTCATGGCCATATGAATGCAGGTGATCAATCAAAATGGCAATTGAGTGGAAAGAACGAGAGCATGGAGAAGAGGATGAACAAGCCATGCAAAGTCAAGCTTGCATGAATGCCCTTAGAAACTGTGGGCTGAAAAAGTTCATCCTCACACCGTGTCTACGAGCTCAGCCCGAGCTCCTCCAGTATTTAATCAGTATCTGGGATGAACATGAACAGGTGTTCAAGTTACGAGACCAGGTATTAGAGCTGGAGGTTTCCGATGTTTATTTTATCACTGGATTGTCCCACAGAGGTCCGATCCCGGTGTTGACTGGAAGCAGACCATCTGGGGAGAAGATGGAAGAAGTGATGGCACGAGTGTGCCAAGGAGCTCAAACGGGATCAGGTAGCAAGAAGGTGGATATCCACACTATCCCTGATCTGGCATTGAGAGTGGTCCTCCATACCATCACACGGGCTGCTGGGTCGCAGGCACCGCACGAGGCCACAAAGGCCCAACTCCTGCTAGCTTCAGAATGCATGAGTCCCCTGCTGTTCGACTGGGCAACAACAATAACAATCAATATGAAAAGGCAGCTCACGAAATGCAAACAGGGTAAACTGAAACAGTTCGGTTATGGTTCCATCTTGGTATCGTTCATTTTGGAACGCTTACCAATCTTCCAGGGCCAAGGGGCCGCAGTAGCAGATCCGATACCACGAGAGCCAAGAATGGCTCGCTGGGCAGCATTGATGCCCAGAGCTGGAGGCGGCCAACATATGTCCTGGAGGCCGGAATTCTTTATGTGGTTACGGCGCCAGCTGATTGTCATGGAAGACTGGCCCTATGCAGGAACTGACTTTACCGGGGACCCAGATCTCCCACTACCAGAAGGAGACGACTGGGACGAGGAGTTGGGTAAGACCTCATGTTTTTTATTTTATATTTATATGTTTTTTTTTGTTAACACACATTCGTCCTAACACATTTTATATATGCATGCAGATGTGGGACCTGAGAGACCAGCTGGGATGTCTCCAATCTCACGGAGGACACAACTCGCCCCTGATCCTCAGGGAGAGGGCACCGGAGGAGAGGAGCTGATCCAGAATCTCGAGGGCATTGCCCACGGGATCCCAGACTATGCTCGGCTGGCAGATGTACCGATGGCATACCAGCGCCACACGGTGGGAGTTCCGAGTCGGATCCACCGAATCCTGAGACGCTTGGTGCGTGCAGTCACGTGCTATCATGAGCACCATGCGGATTAGCTCTTAGGATTTATACCACACCTATTTTTTGAGAGACGTATCGTCTCCGGATGTATTTAAGACGACTATGTATATTTTTGACTTTTATGTGACACACTCTATGTAAACATTTCGATATTTATATATATACATATCTATTTCTGGATGGATCTTTCTTTACATGTGATGATGATTTATAAATTGCGCAAATGTCTGTCTAATACCAAATTTGCTACTGCATCTGTTAGTGTATTCAAATGCCTGGGTATATGATGATATGTAATGTAGTCAAAATTTCTTTCTAGTAATCGAATACGCAGATACAGACGTAAAATGGACGGGTTTCTTACCGAATAGTGTCCGTTCAGTTGTAACACCACAAGTTGCGAATCTAGATACACGAGCAATTCACGGATACCAAGGTTTACTGCCTCGGCTAATTACTCTAACACAGCACTATATTCCGCGATGTTGTTTGTGGTACGTCCTAGACACACTCCTTGTAGGTCAATCAACTCACCAGCAGGATCATAGATTACCCAGGCTGCTGAAGACAGATTCCTGGTACTGCGGGAGGCACCATCTATGAAACCAACAAATGGATGAAAAGACATCTGCACAACCAGGAAGACCCGATCAGCAGAAAGATGTTTACAAAGCACACCACACAATACATGCACACAAATGAAAATCACACACCTATGTACACACACCACACCAAGAAATCACTTCAGGCATAGTACTTTTTAAGGTACAACCCATTTTTGGGCTGCGCCAGCGGAACTCCTTCATAATCTATAAGCTCATAGGCCCCATTTTTCAAAACGTGCTTTACTATATAGGGCCCGTGCCACATAGGTTGGAGCTTACCGGCTCCAAGCTTATCATGTACTTGATCGTACAGGAGGACAAGGTCTCCTTCGATAAAAGAACGGGGAGAAACAGATTGATCAAAATGAGTTTTGACCCTCTTCTTTTGTGCTTCGATAATCAAAGCAGCCAGACGACGGGTTTCATCTAACCGTTCCAGATACAGAAGACGTTCTTCCTCGGCAGAAGTACCAGGTAGAAGCTCCACAACTAATTTCAATGAAGGAATTTCACATTCAACCGGCAGAGTGGCTTCCAGACCGTACACCAATTGAAATGGTGTGAATCCAGTTGCACTCTTAGCAGATGTTCGGTATGCCCAGAGAGCCGAGAACAGTTGGAGATGCCAATTGGATTTATGAATACCAACTGTTCGTTGAAGCATAGTGACCAAAACTTTGTTCACTGCTTCAACCTGACCATTCGCTTGAGGGTAGTATGGTGTTGAGCTGTCGTGACGCAAGCCCAACGTTGAAGTCAGCTCCGCCATCATGTAGTCACGGAAATGAGTACCGTGATCAGTGATGATGGCTTGAGGAACCCCGAACCGTGCGATAACGTGGTTGAATATAAATTGAGCAGCCGTTTTCCCGTCAGCAGCTAGTGTAGGCATCGCCTCGGCCCACTTAGTGAAGTAGTCGACAGCGAAAATAATATACGCATGCCCCCCGGCCGAGTGAGGGTTACACGTCATAAAATCCATGCCCCATTTTGCAAAAGGGCCGACGGTAATAACGGGATGCAATGGCAACGGCGGCGCGCGCATCTTGCGCTGAAAAATCTGGCATGGATGACATTTACGGACTGCAGTGATACAGTCCTTGAATATGGAAGGCCAGAAATAACCTGCTCGCAGAATATTCTGGGCAGTAGCATACCCGGACATATGTCTGCCACAAGCGCCACTGTGGCATTCATTTAGGACTTTCTCAGCCTCTTCCAAGGTTAGGCATCACCGGAGCACCGAATCTACTCCCATGCGATATAAGGTATCTCCTACTATACGGTAGGGTTGGGACTGGTGCCGAATCCGACGGCGGGCAGCTTTATCCAACTCAGACTGAAATGTCGAGGTCTGAAGATACACTATTATGTCACCGTACCAAGGGTCACGAGTACTGATGAGGAAAAGCGTTTCGTCCGGTATATGGTCTTCAGAGTGTGAGGGAGCAGAGTCTGTAGGGAGAGAACATATCAAATCCGCAAAGACCAGTGATTTAGTTGACTTAGCAGTAGTGAACTCCAAGTCAAACTCCTGCAAGATCACAATCCATTTGGAGTACTTGCCCCCCAGTAATTGTCTAGAAAGAATATACGTCATAGGGTTGCAGTCTGAAACCACTGTTATCGTACGCAAAAGGATGTAATGGCGAAAGCGTTGTACAGCGTGTACTGCTGTAATGCCAACTTCTCGACATGTGCATAACGCGTTTTCGGGTCGAGAAGGTTCCGAGACAGGTAATAAACAACATGTTCATCACCGTGATCGTCATCCTGCACCAAGACCATGGCTATGGTGCTAAATGCGGCGGCTAGATATAAAGTGAAGTCGCGGTGGTAGTCCGGAGGACGAAGCAACGGAGCATTGACAAGCAACGTCTTCAACTTCTCAAAGGATTCCTGAGCAATTTCGTCCCAGTGAAAGGGAACGTTCTGCTTTAACAAACGAGTGAATCCTTTGGCCACCTCGGCATAATTCGGGATAAAGCGCCGAAGAAAATTTGCTTTCCCTTGCAGACTCTGTAACTGATACAGGGAGGAGGGTGATGGGAGATTTACGATGGCCTCGACCTTTAAAGGGTCAAGGCGAATTCCGTCTTTCGAGACGATGAATCCTAAAAGATGGCCAGAATCAACGCAAGAAGACGCATTTATGAGGATTGAGCCTGATATTGTAGCGTCTGCAACAAAGAAAGATCTGGCGGAGATGCTTAGGATGGTTCTCTCACTTACCCGAATGGGCTAGCAAGTCGTCCAGATAAGGCTGAACGATATGGTGAATGTCATGAAAAGCGTAGGACATCGCACGCTGAAACGTGGCTCTAGCGTTCTTTAAGCCGAACGAGAGTTTTTTGTACGCAAAAGTGCCCCATGGACAGATGAATGTGGTCTTATGTTGATCCTCAGGCACAATATTGATTTGGTTATATCCTGAGAAACCATCCATTAAGGAATAGATCTCACTCCCGGCACATTCGTCGATGATTTGGTCGATAAACGGAGTGGGATAATTATCCTTTGGACAGGCGCGATTGATGTCGCGATAATCCACACAGACTCGAATTGTACCCTGCTTTTTATCGACAGGGACAATGTTGGACACCCATTCTGTAAGGGGGATGGGATAAATAAAACATGCGTTCAGAAGTTTTTCAACTTCTGCCTTGATGGCGGTGGCTTTCCGAGGATGCATGGGACATAAGCGTTGGCGCACGGGTTTCGCACTTGGATAGGTAGGAATCTCGTGCACTACAATACTAGGGTCAATCCCCGGCATTTCCTCGTAAGACCATGCGAAAACATCTCTGAATTATTTGAAAAGCTCAGTATAGACTTGAATCTCATCGGGAGAACAAGTCACACCCACATGAATATTCTCAACAATCCCCGGTTTAACGGAGATGTTGATTGGAACAGTTTGAGTAATGTTACTCAGATTACCCTCCGAAAAAACCTCATGCGTCAATATCGGTGTTTGAAGAGGAGGGGAAAAAACCTGAGTAGCATAATTCTCCAGACAATCAGTCATTTCCCCCAAGCTAGGCATAAACGAGGAGCGATGATGTCCATCGCCCCAAGGCAGCTCCTCAAGAGACATAGTTTCAATGATAGCCTCATCGGAAGGAAAAGTTTCTCTGAGAGGATCAGGTGAATCAGTCTGACCAAGCCAGGGGGATTGGGAGTAGACGTCGAGAGCCATGCTCAAAGGAGCATGCTGAGGAGGTGGAGGATCCGATGCTGCAACAATCTCACAGTAGCTGATTTCTACTGGCGTTAAAGGCATGGATTCTCCAAACTCATATACCTGCTCAGGTGTAGGAATAAGCCAGGGGTCATCGGACCTGGACAACATGTTGACTTGAGTGGTATGCGGTGGTGGTGCAGGAAAGATACCCATGAGGACTGGGTCTTTGAAGAGACCAGGTCCTACACTGTCTGGGGGATTCGGAATTTGATCCACGTATGGCACGTTGTTCTCAGAGTTAGAGGTGAAAAATGACAACTGATCCATTGTGACAATCTTGCCCTCGTGAGGGAACTTAATGAATCGAAAGACGGTGGACGGCACGCAGAGCATGGCATGGGTCCAGCTGCGGCCAAGAAGTATATTGTAGTTGAGTTTAGCGTCAACCACTTCCACTTCTACGTTGACAGTTTTTCCCTGTAATGTGATCGTTAGACTCTCGAGAACGCTCAGGGGTTTAGATTCCCGACCATCAAATGCCTCAAGGGCATTGGGAGATGACGATAGGGCTGGAGAGCCGATGGCCTTCCAGCAAGCGGAGGACATAACGCAGGTAGATGCACCCTCATCCACAACGGCCCTATGAATGTTCAGACCGTTAATCCCGACTTGAATAACCAGAGCGATTTGATGTGGAAGCCGGGGAGTGAAATTCTCCAAATCGAAGGTGAGAAGACTCGAGTCGGTGGGATCAATGCCCCCGATCGCAGACAGTAAAGCCTTCCGTTGTGAAGGAAAACTTTGAAGAACCTCAAGTGCAGACATAGCACATGGCGCCTATGCCAGATCCTCAACAATACTGTAATGTTGAGCGGCACGAGCGTTTGGATTATAAGAAGATCTTCGAAGGACACCTTTGGGAGGTGGCTTCACAACGGGTTCCAGAGAAGGCTTCTCGATTTCCAACGGACCGGAGACAGGTGGGGGAGGCGGCCCATCCGCAACTACCTTCCCGGGTGCCTGCCGTGATTCATTGTAGTCCTTCGACCACGTAGCGACAGAGATAGGTGCAACACTCTTCACCATGAAAACCTGAGACCCAAACGGTGCGGATGGTGATGCCTGTTCGACCATCTGGGTCTGCTGAGATGGAAATGGCTCTTTCAAAATAGCCGGAGTCCCTTTAGGGCCTTTAATAAGTTGACTAACCTCGGATCGTCGTGGACAATCCTTAGTATAATGGTCCCCTTCACCGATGAGGCAAGGGTACTTCGGTTTACACTGGGAGCCATCCTCAGTACGAGACTTAGATTCTGGTTTCGGGGCATCAGATTTAGATTTGCCTTTGCCCTTCTTCTTCCCCTTGGAGGATTTGTCCGCAGGATTGGCCTGGATGGCATTCACCTCCGCGGTTTTACCAGAATCGGATGAGGCGGGATTGGCAAAGGTATTGTTGGAAGAATTAGCCTTCTGCTTCCCATTCGAAGATTTCTTCAAATTCTGAGAGACAGAACCAATGACACCATCCACCGCAGGGGTGGGCGGAGCCTTAGTGGTTCCGGGCCGTGGAGCATCATTCAAGATGTCATAAAGCGTGCCGGACTGTGAATAGACAAGATCCAGGTACTGGGCACGCGCGATGGCTTGTTCCTCTGTCACGCACGCTCCCATCGCGATATCCTGAGCGATTTTATTCACAAAGGAGGTGGTGAACCAGTGAGTCAATATCTGATCAGGTATGTGAAACTTGATCAGTCTACGACGGCGCCGCCACTCATGTATGTGATCTGAGATGTGAGTGGCTTTATCCTACTTCAGGGAAGTCAGGAGGTGCGTCCCGGCTTCATACCGGACCGGTAACTGGAAATGTGTGAGGAAAGCCATGGCTAAAGAGTTGAAATCTTGAAAAATGCCACGGGATAGCTCTATGTACCACTTAGCAGCAGCTCCAGTTAAAGTACGCTGGAAGAGGCGCAGGCGAATCGAATTGTCGACCCAAGAGTTAGACGAACACCAAAGGTGATACGTCATCACATGCGCCTGGGGGTCCTCCCCAGCTTTCCCCTCAAACTTGGGACAATCACCTGGTATCTTGGTGGGAACCGGAGGCCAATATGGATTATGTAAAATCGGATCATTGGTCAACTTTGAAACATCCGGCAGTTCCAAGGTAGCCAGGAACGGCAATGGAGGATTAACTGCCATGCCAGGCCCAGGATGAGGTCCGGTACCCATACTCCATGATGGTTGTGAATATCCTTGCCCCCACGGGTTCTGTCCCGCAGGATTCTGACCGTAGGGGGCGTAGGTCGTATAACCAGACTGATTTGGATGCTGGTAACCATAGTGTGGGGCTTGATAACTAGGGTACGGACCCTGATTATGCGTCGGCTCTGTATAAGCAGCTTTTGGATTTGGCTGCTGAGTGTAGGTAGAACCGGGTGGAGGAGGATAATACTGAGAGCCTCTGGGGTGGTTATAGTTCGGTTGAGACTGACCATGAGGATAATAACCACCCTGAGGATGAGTAGGCTGCTGAAAAGCGGAACCCTGCGGAGCTTGATACGTAGGGCGCAGCTGTTGATTTGGCTGCGGCATTGAATGAACCGGCTGTTGTACAGGGTTAATGGAATGAGCGGGCTGCCCTTAATGAACAGGTTGACCCGGGTGCAAGGGTTGACCTGAATGACCAGGCTGACCCGGATAGACAGGCGGTGCCGGTTGCGCAGGTTGACCTGGTTGTAAGTGAGCCCTAGGTTGTACCGAATGGACCGGTTGGCCTGGAGGCAGAACACCGGGTTGTACCAGATGAGCCGGTTGGCCTGGTGGTGGAACAGGACCAGGTACTTGCTGGAAACCGATTTGACCTGAAGCAGAACCATAGGATGGTCCTGGCTAATATGCAACATTAGAAACAACAGGATACTGCGGTTGCATCAGTAAAGAAGGCTGGATTTTCCCCCCAGGACCATAGACCGGTCCCGGTTGGTACCCCGGCTGAGGTTGGATAGGTTGACCGGAAGGGTTGTAATATTATCCTTGCGGACTGTACGATGGCCCTTGCTGGCCCGCAGGGTAGCCCTGGATGGGCTGACCCTGTGGATCATAAAGATAGCCAGGTTGGCCCGCCGGTTGGCCTTGGAAAGGCTGTCCCTGCGGGTTATAAGCCTGGTTGTACGGTAAACCTTGAGCATAAAGATAAGCCTCAGGAGTGGGTAGACACAAAATCTCCCCGTGCTCGTCATACTGACTTGGGAAAGCATACACGGGAGTACCATCCTGTGCATAGTGCGAAAAGTAAGATCGGCAGGGCTCTTGGGCGGACGGTCCAGCCTCGGCGTTCGGCTGTTGCAAAGGCAACCGATACTCCTTCAGAGAGATGTTCTCTGGTATAGTAGTAGCTAGATAAACATCTTCAGGAGTTGGCCCAGCCCTGGTAGCAGATGCCGAGACAACAGGAGAAGAGGCGGCCACACAGACAGTGGGCCGGACGGGAACAGATGTGACAGGCGTCTGAGGAGACACCCCAGGTGTAGTAGCAGCTGGCCTCGAAGCAGGAGATGATATTCCCATAGATGCTGTAGCTGAAATGATCTAACCCAGAGATCTGTATCCCTGTGGTAAAGAAGGACTGGCTGTTGACATGTTAGCCAGCTCAGAGTTGTCTCCCTCAAACAATCTACGCGGGAAGAGCTGATATTCTTCACCGGACGTTGGGATTTCCTCACCAGAATCACTCATGGTTGATCCTGCCGTTAAATCACGCAAAAGACGACGAGGACTAGGAGGAAATACAACAGCAACAAAAGGCGAACCCGAGGTAAGAGAAAGGAAATCAGCTCCTAATCTCAATTCAGACACAGGGTCCGAAAAGGGCCAATTGAACTCAACTGGTCCTCCAAAGGGTTGCTCAGCGAAAACCGGTCCCCCGTCAAGAAACTCGGAAACAACAGGCTACTGTGGTTCAACAGAGGATTGGGAAGCCTCTGAAGAATCGTCCGTGTAAGGACTACCAGTCGACGAAACCGAAGGTTCCGCCACTGTGGCAAAAGACGGAAGAAAAAGAAGCAAACACACACACAGGCTGAAAACGAGTTAAGGGCACACGATCAAACGATCAACAAGCAATATCTAAGCGGGCGTGTAATCGTGGGTGATTAATTTTACCACATTGAAAAGTAAGAAACTCTATCGTTTCATATTTTAAGAGTCGAGAAACAATAGAAAGATGACTCTATCTCTTTCAGATTTGATACAAGCGTGAAAGGACAAGCGCTCGACGGTCTTTTCAAGTTTAGGGAGTCAGAAAAGACCAAATGACTACTCAGGAAAAAACTAGGCACAAAGGGTGTACCAAATATCCGTGAACTGCCATATACACCTTGGTTTCAGTAATGAAACAGAAATTGACCAAGGACTTTCCATACGTGCAGGTAGTCTCCCCGAATGTTGTGTTCGGTGTATCACGGGTATAGGGCGGCAGACTCGGCTTCCTGTGGATAAAGGATTGAAAACCTAGAGGGGTCTCCCTTTATATACGTGATGGTACGGGGAGCACAAGTCTGTACTAGTGCTGTCTAAAGCCAAACGGCGAACGACAGCTGCTAGGTTTAAAGACGCCGGAACACGTCTCTAGCCTAGACCTCTAAAAATGTTTCGTTAAGTTTCAATGCTGCCTTAGGTTAATTGAATAAATTTTAAAGTTGATCTTCAATTAAGTTTCAATTTTCAGGCCCTATCGTATGTAGTGTCTTAAAAGACTCCTAAATGCAAAGCTACATGCCACAGTCCAACATTTCGTTTGATGAAAACTAGTTAGAGAAGAGTTGAGAGCTTTTACACAAACGAAATGATCGGAAGACAAACAACGAGATCTCTAATGCAACTAATGAAATTGAAAACTTTTCATTCAGATCACTAATTACTAGCAAAATCGAAAAGATTACAATTTGCACTAATTCAACCAAAAGCACAAGAGATTTTTTTTTTTCAACGTTTGATAGCTAATATGCACTAAACAAACTGAAAACAAAAGGAACAACTTGAGAAATGATATTCGAGAGAGCAAAACAAACAAATTTCACTCAACAACACAAGCAATCAGATCCCAAATCGACCAAAGTCTCTCAAAACCAAGAAAAGACTCAAAGGCCCCAATGGGCTGTGTGATCTAGGCCCAATGCAAGACCAAACGAAATTCGAATGAAGGAATGAGAAATCACCCAAAAATCGCAACAAAACAATGAAAAACTACTAAGAGGATGTGGAGAATCAATCAGGAAGTCGACCGGACAAACGAAACACCAAAACTCCCAAGGAGGGCTCGATACACTAAGCCACTAGATGCCCTAGGGCTCAAAACGTGAAATCGATAGATAAAAGCAAACAACCGAAGGACAGAGGTGAATTCCCAGTCAAACAGGACTCCAACACACTCAGGCAGTCAGAAAATCAAGAAGAAAAACATTGACCAAACCCAGAGAGCTCAAAAATGAGGAAACTCAAAAACCTTACAGGAGTGGCGCGACTGTAAGGTTGAAACTGGCGCCAGAAAGAAATTGGCGTGGGCTAAACAAAAGCAACATGCGCCAATTGGCGCGACTGTCGAGCTAAAAAGCGCGCCAGTCGAGTTTCTCAGCCAAAAACAAAAAGAACTACTCCAGAAGCAGATCAATGCATACTAAGCAAACCATGAAGTAAACAACAGCAAAAGAACCCAACCCAGAAGGCTCATCAAGCAAGGAAAAACATAAAATAATCAAAACGAGACAATACAAACGAGACAGTGAAATCTAGACGATCCCCAGCGGAGTCGCCAAATTGTTGAGGAGGTAAATCCCCTCCGCGGACAGAGGCGATCCCTACTAGCCCAGCAGGGGTCTAGCAACAATAAAAAATGTTACGATGCAAGTTCCTAGTTACGAATGAAAAGACTAAAGATGGAAGCCTACCTGGAATCCAATGCTACGATCTGAAGAAGAGAGCGTTCCCGTTCCTCAGCCTCGGCAGATCACGATCCTCCATGATCTCCGCGGATGGACACCTGCACATGCAAGAAACAAATAGATACAAGCATAAAATCCGGCATACGTAACTCAATATCAGTCAGAAAGGATATTACTCATATTAACATCATTGAAAACAGAGTGGAACCATAATCGTAATCATTCATTAAATAACGATCGAAAGAGATTACAACCAAAGTTCTGACGTCGTGGTCTCCTTCGGATGGGTCTCCAGTCTGTTAGTGTCAGCCTTTGCAGCCTTCCTCCAGTGATCAAACATGCTCTTACAAAGTGATTTTAAGGTGTCAAGGTCAAATTTTGTCATTTCAATGAGCCTTCAAGCAAAATTTGGTCACTAGGCATTAGGTCTAGGGTTTGTTTTCACTCTTTTCAAATTTGTCCAAATGTCGGTCCATGTCACCATTCAGCTGAGTGTACCATCGTTCAGAGGGTTTTCATCATCATGTCAGGTTCCAAAGAGTCATTTTACACCTTGTTCATGCTTCAGTTGTGCCTAGGTAAGGTCCATTTCCCTCTCCTAGGGTTTTGGAGGTAATTTCTCTTGGATGGTCAAATCATCGAAAAGACTTGTATCCTGATGTTCACACACCTTCCCCTATCCTTAACATACCTTATTAAACACTTCCCATCACTGAGATCCCTCAAATTCCTCATTTTTGCACAAACCCTAGTTTCTTGCCACAACTTGGCAATTTTCTAGGCTAGGCCAGTGTTTTTCCCTTTTGGACCCCTTCCCCTCACTAAATCTCTGATATTCCACTTTCCCCTACTTCCTAACATCCCTCCCTACTTCCGAAAATTTCCCCAAGAATTTAGAAGCCCCTTATCCCCTTCATTTCGCTTCATTTCGACAAACTCCCTTGTTTCACACATCGGGGTAAGTTTCACTCAAAAGATGTTTCAGAGAATTAGAAGATGAATCTTGGAAAACTGAGAGAGGTTTGTGTCCAAAACATGCCAAGGAAGAATAACCTCCTTCACTTTTTACACAGGTATAATTTGTTTAGAGAAATGTCAAAAATACCGTTGCCTCAAGAGAATTGATGCACCTACTGGGAGTAGTGTTGGGAGATTTGATTTCTGACAGGGTAAACGAACTCAAAATTGATAAATTCCACTTGTGTTGGATAGCCAACATCCATATCTTTCCAACGAGCTATCATGAGCTCAATTTGGATGCCGGGAAGTGCCTCAAAATCAGGCTGAAAGGTGTGCGACCCACTTAATTTAGGGATGCGACCCATATGATTGGGACACTTGCTGGAGGAAAACTTTATATTTTTGAATTTTTCATGGAAATTTATGCATGCTAAAAGTATTTCCGAATCATTTCATCAGGTTATGGATGGTCAAAAGGCACAAAAACACCATGAAAACCACTCTGCCACCTTTTGCACCAGCGGGAAGTACTTCTGGGAAAATGAAGTTCTGGAGGGGCAAATGAGCTCCAAATTGAGAAATTCCACTTGGGTTGGATAGCCAACATCCAGAGCTTTCCAACGAGCTATGATGAGCTCAATTTGGATGCTGGAAAGTACTTCAAAATCGGGCTGAAAGGCATGCGACCCACTTGGCTCAGGCATGCGACCCACTTAAATTTTTGGCTGAATTTTCAACTTCCAGCTCAGATTTTCGGCCAGTTTGGACCAGTTTTGCTTGTGTATGAAATTTTTGGGTTTTCATGATGTAAATTTATGTTTGGCATGTAACTTTGGTTCATTTTTACCTATTCTAGAATATTCACTCTTAAAAAAGTGAAAATCATGTAAATGAATCAGTTTCCACTCTTTTAGAGGCAAGTTGTTAGCTGCCTAGATTTTAGTTCCTTGATTAGAATTTGGTTGAAACTGACCCCTGAAGGAGAAATTCTACTCCTAGAGGTGTGGGAAGGGGTTAGGATGCTCTATATGATGTAATTTCTCAATCCTTTTCAGAGGTTGGAGAGGTTGGACTCTTGGGAGACTTTTGGCACCATTGTACATATTTTTTCATATTTTGGCTAAGGAAAGATCAGAGGTTTTGCGGCACCTGTTGGGATTCTTGTGGTGTTCTGTTCTTGATGGTGTTTTCTCTCTGTTTATTATAAGTTCTTCATGTTTAAATGTATGCCATTCCTTTCATATGCTTCTGAAACTAAAATGAATAAGTAGATGAGGTTGAATCCATTGTTTACAGTGCTCTGCCTTTGAATTCATTTAGTTTTACATGTTTTCAATTGTTTGAAGAGGATCCAAGTTCTTCTTTGCCCTCTTCAGCTCCTTGTCGTTCTAATCCGTCCATATATCCAAATCAAAAGCATCAAGACAATCACCTACCTCGCCCCAACTCGAATTCTGCAAAGATCTGGCCTTATCCCCGGACCCAAATTTGTTTTTTTCATTTCTCCAACGAAAACCCAAAAAATCAAAATCAAACTTTCCTATCTCTTTACTAGCCTAAAATCAGTTCCCTTTTAAGTCATCTCGCACCCTATTGCTCATTTTATCGAGATTGATGGAGAGAGCCCTCTCCTGTCCTCGTAGGGCTAGCTACGAGGCTGAGCGTGGTTTGATGTAGCCTTGAGTTTTACCTTATTTCAGCATGAGGTAGATTTGAGCACTAACATAGTGGCGACCATACTGGGGAGAAACTCAAAACGTTTTCTTGTTATAGACGGAGTCTGAAGTCACGCCAGGTAGCCTTCGAAACGTTGTTGCTATGCATCAGCGAAGTAGATAAACGCTGCTTCAGTCGATCTCCGGTTTAACTTGTAATCGTAGCATTTAACTTGTAAATTGCCCCAGTACATGTATCAAGTTTAGATCTCATGGTTGATGGTGAACAACGATCAGACATCGCAAGGCTGAAATCATTCACCTGGCGACTCCAGCTCAATGCAGAGATTCCAGTGCTCGCTGATCCACTCATGCAATGGTAGGGTATGTGGCAAACCGTGCTCTTTGTGAAGTTGTAAAAGAGGTTAGAGATCAGTTAGCAGATTTTGAAATTAATGAAGATTTTTTCAGTGCCTTGCTTCAATGTTTGAAATCTCCGAAGTTTCCTCTTGAAGCTAAAACTGGTGTCTGTGAGCTAGTTGTTGAAAGAATTGAGAAGGAAATTCAGTGTTTAAATGATCAGATCCAGTCTTATGAATTCCGAGATCCCAAAAAGTTCTTGGAAACGCTCCCTCCTTCAAAACAAGAAACAATAGAGTTGCCTACAGATGTTTGCATTGACAGGGTGCAGCTGGAGGTATGTATTGCAGAGTTGGGGCAGCAAACGGAGTCTGGCTTTCGCGATCCTATTGCGATGTACATGGAAATGTTTTTCAGTTTGACTGACAAATCAAACTGTCTTTTACATGACCAGGCTCATTACGTGCATGTAGGGCTGCCAGCAATTACATCTGTGTCCTGGTTGAAGCACTCTCAAGCAGCATTCTTCTCAGATTTACTTGAATGGTTGATCTGGCATTACAGTATTACCTAATCTATTGTTTTTGCAGCAAAGTAGGGTGAATTTTGTAAATAAATAAGCAGCCAAAGGGCAGCATCTTGTTCCAGTTTCATTGCAGCTTTGGTGTGAAGTTTGTCGTAGTCATTTTCTCAATCATTTCTATCAAGTTTCGCCTATAAATGTGTCTAAGGTTTTGTGTTATCCGTTCAAATAATGATTCCATCGCCCAATGGATGAAGGCACTGGTCTGCTCTCCCAAAGATCTGCCGTTCTTGGCACCTCCAAGGAGCTACCATCCCCATTGGAGCCAATGTTAGAGTCAGCCTTTGCAGCTTTCCTTCAGTGATCAAACATGCTCTTACAAAGTGATTTTAAGGTGTCAAGTTCAAATTTTGTCATTTCAATGAGTCTTCAAGCAAAATTTGGTCACTAGGCATTAGGTCTAGGGTTTGTTTTCACTCTTTTCAAAGTTGTCCAAATGTCGGTTCATGTCACCATTCAGCTGAGTGTACCATCATTCAGAGGGTTTTCATCATCATGTCAAGTTCCATTGAGTCATTTTACACCTTGTTCATGCTTCAGTTGTGCCTTGGTAAGGTCCATTTCCCTCTCCTAGGGTTTTGGAGGTAATTTCTCTTGGATGGTCAAATCGTCGGAAAAACTTGTATCCTGATGTTCACACACCTTCCCCTATCCTTAATATACCTTATTAAACACTTCCCATCACTGAGATCCCTCAAATTCCTCATTTTTGCACAAACCCTAGTTTCTTGCCACAATTTGGCAATTTTCTAGGCTAGGCCTGTGTTTTACCCTTTTGGACCCCTTCCCCTCACTCAATCTCTGAGATTCCACTTTCCCTTGCTTCCTAACATCCCTCCATACTTCCCAAAATTTCCCCAAGAATTTAGAAGCCCCTTATCCCCTTCATTTCGCTTCATTTCGACAAAATTCTTTGTTTCACACATCGGGATAAGTTTCACTCAAAAGATGTTTCATAGCACTTAAAGATGAATTTTGGAAAACTGAGAGAGGTTTTTATCCAAAACATCCCAAGGAAGAAAAACCTCTTTCACTTTTTACACAGGTATCATGGTTTTAGAGAAATGTCAAAAATACCGTTGCCTCAAGAGAATTGATGCACCTGCTGGGAGTAGTGTTGGGAGATTTGATTTCTGACAGGGTAAATGAACTCCAAATTGAAAAATTACACTTGTGTTGGAAATTAGACTCCAATAGATTTCCAACGAGCTATCACACGCCTAATTTGGACATCGAGAAGGCCTCCAAAAGCCTCCTGCAAAATGCACCATGCAGGGCGCTACCCACTTAAAGTGCGCGCTACCCATATGATTGGGACACTTGCTGGAGGAAAAATTTATATTTTTGGATTTTTCATGGAAATTTATGCATGCTAAAAGTATTTACGAAGCATTTCATCAGGTTTTGGATGGTCAAAAGGCCCAAAAACACCATGAAAATCACTCTGCCACCTTTTGCACCAGCAGGAAGTACTTCTGGAAGAATGAAGTTTTAGAGGGGAAAATGAGCTCCAAATTGGGCAATTCCACTTGGGTTGGATAGCCAACATCCAGGGCTTTCCAACGAGCTATCATGAGCTCAATTTGGATGCTGGGAAGTGCCTCAAAAGCAGGCTGAAAGGCGCGCTACCCACTCGGTTCAAGGGCGCTACCCACTTAAATTTTTGGCTGAATTTTCAACTTCCAGCTCAGAATTTCGACTAGTTGGGACTAGTTTTGCTTGTGGATGAAATTTTTGGGTTTTTATGATGTAAATTGATGGTTGACATGTAGCTTTGGCTCATTTTTACCTATTCTAGAAGATTCACTCTCAAAAAGGTGAAAATCATGTAAATGAATCAGTTTCCACTCTTTTAGAGGCAAGTTGTTAGCTGGCTAGATTCTAGCTCCTTGTTTAGAATTAGTTGGAACTGCTTCTAGAAGGAGGAATTAGACCCCTAGAGGTGTGGGAAGGGGTTAGGATGCTCTATATGATGTAATTTCTCAATCCTTTTCAGAGGTTGGAGAGGTTGGACTCTTGGGAAACTTTTGGCACCATTGTACATATTTTTTCATATTTTGGCTAAGGAAAGATCAGAGGTTTTGCGGCACCTGTTGGGATTATTATGTTGTTCTATTATTGATGGTGTTTTCTCTCTGTTTACTGTAAGTTTCTTCATGTTTAATGTATGCCATTCCTTTCATATGCTTCTGAAACTAAAATGAATAAGTAGATGAGGTTGAATCCATTGTTTACAGTGCTCTGCCTTTGAATTCATTTAGTTTTACATGTTTTCAACTGTTTGGAGAGGATCCAAGTTCTTCTTTGCCCTCTTCAGCTCCTTTTCGTTCTAATCCGTCCATATATCCAATCAAAAGCATCAAGACAATCGCCTACCTCGCCCCAACTCGAAATCTGCAAAGATCTGACCTTATCCCCGGACCCAAAATTTGTTTTTCCCATTTCTCCAACGAAAACCCAAAAAATCAAAATCAAACATACCTATCTCTTTACTAGCCTAAAATCAGTTCCCATTGTAAGTCATCTCGCACCCTATTGCTCATTTTATCGAGATCGACGGAGAGAGCCCTCTCCTGTCCTCGTAGGGCTAGCTACGAGGCTAAGCGTGGTTTGATGTAGCCTTGAGTTTTATCTCATTTCAGCCTGAGGTAAATTTGAGCGCTAACAGGTCGCAGCTACAAGATTTTCACGAGGTTGACCAATTGACTTGGGGTCTGATTCAAGTTATGAAATGAAGCTTGCAGCCTTTGGGATGACGACAGAAGGACCCATAGACTTGGGTTATGATTCAGACGATGAAACGATGATATCAATAGACAATGTACCAAGGGAAAAAGGGACACTTACTGTGGTAGAGTTCCAAGAACTTGAAGAGATTAACCTAGGCATCCAAGCAGAAAATGCTGAGCTAAGAAGGCGCCTACAAGAAGGGAAGAAAAACAAAGGTTACTATGTCAGTTACAAGCTAAGGATGAGGCCTTCGAAAAATTGCGACGTAACCAACCCGAGGTAAAAATAAACCCTTCAATTTCATGTGTTTTTCATGATGATGAATTTGCTTCTTTTAAAAAACATACTATAGGGATTGGGTCCAAATTGCTAAAGAGGATGGGGTATCAAGGAAAGGGCCTCGGTATCAATGGCCAAGGCATCATAAACCTTGTCAAATTCGAGGAATTTCCGCGTCATGCAGGGCTTGGATACACCAAGAAGGAAGTGGGAGAAAGCTCCAAAACAGGCAGTGACCCACAAACAACTGATGATGAGAGCACCTCCTCACACCTCAGCGACAGTAATGGATTCATGGGAACTTCTCGGAGGCACATTAGGAGGAGGCATTCCAAGAGGAAAAAAAAGATATGGAGGAGGAAGAATCATCACAACTAGAATGAACCCCATAAACATGCATGTCAAACATGCCAGGATCAAAGAACACCCATATAGAGCCCGGTCCCCGAAGCTGTTCCATAGGTAGATTCTCCACAAGGGGATGATCCATTTACCTTATTAAGTAAAATATGGTTCTTTTAGTGGTCTTAATTTGATGGTTACATTTGTAAATCATAAGTTGCAAGTAAATGTAAACGTGATGGTGTGTTCCCCATCACTTCAAAATGCAACGATGATGTTTTTGCCTTTCTTTATGAGAAGTTGAGATTTTGATTGTTTTGATTTTCTTTTATGTAATCCTTGGCCAATGAGTGTGTGCTATAAACTCTTTTCTAGGAGGAGTGATTGAGTCATGTGTGGTGTGCATGATTGCAAATTATCTACCAGTTCTGCATACAAAGGATTGAAAGTGTGATTTGGAAAGGACACAAACAGTGTTCTGAGAGTGTTAATGCTTCTGGGGTCCAAAAGCTCTTCAGTGGGGAGGAATGATCCAGGTGGATTAAACAGGTACAAGTAAAAATGGCTCAAGTACAAGGCTCAAAAATCTAATTGTTCAAAAGTCTCTCGAACTAGGTTTGGGTTGTAGATCTCATCATTCTGATTCCAATGGCACAGACGACACTCAATTCCGAGTCCATATGAAGAAGTTAGGAGCAGTCAAAGTTTGAGGGTTGACTTGGTGATGTGGCAGCTTAAGAAGGAAAAATTTTGGAAGAAGTTCGGCCATCAGATTCTGGAAAACCTGGCCGGATTCCATGAAAAATTGTGGGGTCATTAATTTGACACCTTTGATCAAATTAACGAATTTTCAAAAAAACGCCATTGTTTTTATTTTAAACAAATATATATATATATATATATATATCAAGCGGCGACAGGTGGTCAACCTCGTCGACCCCTCCGCATGTCAACAAACAAATAAGTAAATATAGGGGTCGGTGACCATGACCCTGCTAGACCCCTCGGCCGCCTTACGAAGCCACTCCATGAGAACCATATTATGCGGCATCAGTGCATATATATAAAAGGTGGGGTTGGGGTTGACAACTCTGCCGCCCCCAGCCCACACTTGACACCATGCCATACAGAGCTGACAAGGGTGTGCGAGCGGGCCGCCCAATGCAGGCCCGAACCCCCAACCAACTTAATGCCAAAATTAAAATGTGGTTGTTTAAAATGAATTTAGATTTTATGGAGGGGGCAGGGTTTGACCACCCGACCCCCTCCCTCATATTTGGGAGTGCAACCAATTCCTCCAACTGACATTTTTGGAAAATATACCCACCTTCACCTATATGAACCCCTCATTCTGCAGTGCGCCCAAGGACAGATAGGAGCAGGCATGGAAAACGAGGAAGTGGAACCTTGAGCAGTGTGCAGGAGGGGGCGGACCATGATCTGAGCCATTTTTCCAGAGGAGCCAGATTTTCACTTTGTCATATTGGGGAAAGTTTTATGTGGATTCTACACTACTCGATGCCAAAAATCCAATGGTGTTGTCCATTTCGTCATCATAGATCTGCAATTCTCAGCCAATTTCAGATTAGGCAAGTATAAGGGTGTAATTCCTCATTTTGTACTTTTACTTCAATTTTTTCCTTTAATGAAAGCAGGGCCTCCCCGCTATTTGAGTAGGGCCTGGAGACGTAGTCCCTCCTGGACGAACTCCGATATTAACTCTATCTTCCGGTGCATGATGTTAGTTTCTTCTCTCTTTTTCCGCTTATGCCTTTAAATTTTCTTATTTAAAGCTACAATTTTCATATGTTAATTCTTTTATACATCTCAAAAAAAATATTTTGGATCAATCTGTGCAAGAGCCTTCAATGCGCTTCATTGACGCTTGGCGAGAAGCTAGTCCTTTCCTCGCACTTCGCCACCAAATGGCACTGTGATAAGACACCCCCATCGGGGACTTCAAGGTCTGCATCCATAAGGGACTGCACGGTTTTCAGTTCTCCTAGGTCAAGGTACGCTTAAGAGATGACATCTGCCCAGGCATCATGAAACTCACACTCAGGTTCGTTCATTCTTCTATTTGGTAACTAGTCTATGACCTTTTTCCCTGAACGCATCACATTACTTGTGGAGACATATTCAAATAATTTGAGAGATCTTCGAATATGAGAGGGTTGGGGTTCCAACCGCCAAATTTTTGAAACCTTCTGAGGATCAGATCCATTTATTATTTTCTGAACCATATCAAGAATAATGTGAGAATCCCCTACTATGTGAATCCTTTCATACCAGAGATGTAAATCCAAGGTCAGTCCTTCTTCCAACCCTGATAATTCTACCAAATTTTTTGTCGTTATCCCATTGGATCATGTGTAGGCTTCCCATGGGGACCCTGAGGTTTCTCACAAAATTCCCACATATCCATCCGAACCGAGATTTCCTTTAGAATTTCTGTCAAAAAATAATTAAATGCATCCCTGCGGGGGAGGATAAAATATGGCAGAGGAGTGGGGTGGAGAGGGTCTGCCTCTCATAGCCCGAGGATGAAACATTGCTAGAGAAATATTATTTAAGACCAAGAATCGAGCTTCCTATGGATTTTCTTCCCAATCTGCTGGGTCCCATGTCTCCGATAAAAGAGCTTCTTGAATATTGACTAGGGTTTGGGACCATATAAGAGTGACAGACGGAGGTTTGTATTCAAAGATGGTGTGATTCCTTGATTTCTATATGTTCCACATCAGGAATCTCGGGACTAACCACCAGACTCTGCTTACTATCAGATTCGTGAACTGTTGGGTTGGCCATTCCTCTAGCATGGATCTCAAGTCTACTAATTGAAGATCTACTGGGCCGAAGATGGAGGATGCTTTCACCCAGAATTCTCCAGAGGTGAGGCATTTAGAGAGGAGATTTAGCCATGTTTCCTCTGCCTTCCAGTAGAGTAGGCAAATTGATAGATCAATGAATCCCATCTTCAAGAGGCGATCCCATGTCAACACATACTTATGCATAACCAACCATAGGAAATGCGACACTTTCGACCATATTTTTCTTTTCCAGATCCATTTTCATATGAGATTATTATGTTGGGGCGGGGTTTGTGCTCTGAGAATATAAGCTTCATTTATGGAGAATACCCATGTCGTCAACTACCATCATCTAAGATTGTTTGAGGTCATTGGAAACATGAATTTTCTTTTGTTTCAGATATGTATCTAATTGATATTCCATCTGAAGAGGAACTGTTGGTAGCTAATTCTCTTGTGTTTTCCAGCACCACCATCCATGTTCATCACGGAGCGTCTTCCAGTAGTTCGCCACCTGGGTGTATGATATTGATTGGAAGGTTGGCACAGGATCAGCCATGGATCGTGTTGTTTGATCATCATTGAACTCCTAGAAGAAATGATCCTTGATCAAATCACTGTTAGCATTCACTAAATTACAAATAGTAGACCACTGATAAGGAGAGGTTCGTGGATCAACTCCGCCTAAGTTTTCCCCCATCCATATTTTTGGGTCCATATTATCTTCCAGAGTTCATCGCCTCCTTTTATCCATCTCCACCAAAGTTTCACCCCTAAGGTGGGATTAAGAGCTGTAGGATCCCTTAAGATTAGTTTGTCCATCAATTTTGGGAGGCATATCTTTGGCCACGCCACTAAAGGCCATTTTATATCATCAAATGGACCATTCCAAAGATATATCCCAAAAATATTTGTCAGATCAGAGTATATGCATTTGGGAGTAGGAATGGTGGATAACTCGTATAGAGGCATTTCTTACAGGATGGATTTCAAGAGCGTCACTCTCCCAGCCAGGTTGAGATCATAGAAATTCCAATTAGAGAGCTTGTTGGAGAGTTTAACACAAAGGTATTTTTAGGGGGAGATGCGGATTGGATTGAAAATGAGGGGAAGTCCAAGATATTTAGAAGGAAGGGACCCTATGTTAATGCCCAAGATACTAGCCAAGCAAGTTTGCACGAGTATAGGAGTATGGAAGAAATATATATTAGAATTGAGTTTATTAAGGAGAATACCTGACACCTCTTGGAAGTCTTCTAGAATGATGTTAATATGAGTTTACTCCCGTAGTGTGGCCTGCCCGAACTTGAGGTTATCATCAAAAAACTGTTGATTAGCCAATTCCAAATTGGTACATGGCATACAGAGACCTGTCAATAGGTTGGATTTCTCGGAAAACCTTAATCATTCTCCCCAAGCCTTTCAACACTATAATAAAAAAGAATTGGGATAAAGGGAACCCTTGTTAGATTCCCCGGGATGGTCTGAAGGTTGAAGAGAGCGTACCATTAACTATAATGGAGTAAAATGGAATGGAGATCATAGATGTTATCCATTGGATCTAGTCTGTCGTAAAGCCAAAGCCTGGCGCAATACTTTTAATAGATACTCCCAGCTCAAGTGCTCATAGTATTTTGATAGGTGGAGCTTAAAAAGCATCCCCCTGGTCTTGTGACCCTTCATGGAGTGAATGGTTTCATGGGCCGAGAAAATCCAAACCAGAATTTCGTGGCCCTCCATGAATCTCGATTGACATTACTAATGATGAGATAGAGAAGGGGTTTCAATCGACGAAAAATGATGGTAGGCAGGAATTTATAAATCACATTACATATGGTGATGGGACGAAAATCCCCCAAACCTGTAGCCTCTTGGGATTTAGGTATAAGCATTATAAATGTGGAATTTAGGCCTCACCATACCTGTCTTATTTTTCGTGATTCCTCCACTAGACCTTAGGTGTCCTGACTCAAGAAAGACCAACCTGTTTTGAAAAATTCTACGGTGAACCCGTTGGGTCCTTGAGCCTTACTCAAGGGTAGGGCCTTAACCACTTCTTCCACCTCATTGAGATTAATAGGGCTAAGGAGAGCCTCTTTCTGCTCACGAGAGACCAGAGAGGGAATATGTTGAAGGACCTTCCTCACGGTGTCTTATTGGTCATATCCTTCATCTTGCAACAAGGAGGCGAAGAATGATTTCATCTCTTTCTCTATATTCATTTATTGAGAATCCCTAGGAGGAGAGAGAATGAGACCTTTTTGTTGGAAAATTCAGCCTAGAATCGAGAAAGCGATCTGTCGTAAGCGGAGCCTGGCAAAAGAGATGGCATGGTGTCAGACGGTGGCCACACTTCCTTGATGTACTCCAGTATCACAAGAGATTAGGCAAGGGGTTTCTCGTTGTGGATGAGCACTGAGACCTGCTCGTAGATGAGATTTGATCCCAGCAGGAGGTCGCTTTTAGCTATGAGAAATTCCTCCACCTCCCAAATTCCACACCCTTCTCCATTAAGGTGATGGCACAACTCATGGAAAAGATACTCGCCTGGGCCGACAATAGGTTTACTTCTTCTCCTTTGGATCCCATTCTTTTCCTCTCACTGTTGACGAGAAATAAGAGTTTCACAATAATAATATGGATTTTGGATTGAATATTATCGTAAAAGTTGAAGGCTCCATTTATAATATTGTGTTGAGATGAATTCACACCATACTCAATTAAATAAATGCATAACCAAATGGCATGTCAAATGTTAAATGTTTTTAACTAGCGAAAATATGTACTCTTTTTTTCCTATATGAATATAACTTTGATTTACAAAAAAAAAATTAATATAGAAATTTTATTTTTATAATATAAAATATATGATTAAAGAAAAGACCCTACTTAATTAGAATTACTATATGATAATGTCAAAATAATCAAATGAAATTTTTTAAATTGGGGCCAATAAGATGGAACTTAGATACTTATGATAACCAACTCCATATAGGTCACTCAAATTTTTATTTTAATTGTGGTAATATTTATTATTAGTACGATCACACTAAAAATATTAATGTGGTTGAGATAGTCGAAGGGTTCATAATTATAACTAAAAAAAACTAGCGTAACACTAAGAATTCCTTACTAATGCACACATTTATGTGATTAACCATGCATAAAAAGGTTATGGGTCAAATTAACTTAAGAAAAAAAGGAATTACATATCTTATTGTAAAATGGACCATTTTGTGAAAAAAAAAATATTTATATATAAAGGAATATTATAAATAATAATGAGGAACTTATTAGAATTACAATAATCTCAAATCACTAGGAAATTGGTGGGTGGGTAGCCACCTGGCATGAATATAATTTTTTTTTTTGTGGGTCAAAAACATATTTATATTATAAGTTCAGAATTTACATCACATAATGGTATTGTTGTGTTACATCTGAGTAACCCAAGCTTCAAAAAGAGCAACACTAGTCTTGAGTGCAAGCCAAAGCAGACGGTGCCAATGGTTATTTCTGACACAAATCTGACAAAAATTAAAGAAAATACAAAGCTTCATGGAGGAGGATTATTAGGGGCTGGTGGTGGCCCTGCAAAGAAACTTGCGCGGGTGTGTACATGATAGTCAATGTGTTCAATATAGATTTTAAGTGCTCGGAGGTGGTCGTGGGAATGCCTCAGCTAAAGTCGTAGACTCTCCAGAGCATCTAGAATTTTTTTTTGCATATGTTGTATGGCATTTATGTTTGCAATTAGATCATTTCTTTGTTCATACCTTTGTTCCCACGTATTGTCCAAATTAAGTTGAATTTACTCCTGTTGGGGTGAAATCACATCCAAGGTGACCGAAGCGTCGACTTGGCCTGGAGACTGGGATGGAGAGACCGGCATTGCTGCCACAGAGTGTTGACTTTCAGTGGACTTCGAATCAGAACTCGAGTCCCCATTTGGCCTTCTTTCCTTCATTCCATGCCCGATACCACATCTGCGTGCACGTCCTTGTTGTTGTGGCATATACCTGATCTCCACACTCCACACTCCTACCAGACGGAAATTTTGGTCTCTCGCATAGGATGTCGCCCGCTTGGTTGAATTTTCAGTGTGCAAACCAACCGCTTGTCCAACCACTAGCAACCTTTGGCTCACAGGAGAATACCACCATCCCAACCATGACGTTCCTGCTCCTTCTTATGGTAGATAGGAACCAACACCGGCGCATGCACCAGGCTGCGACTAAACCAAAGTACCACCTAAGCCCATGCCAATACCACTCCCCAACCTCCTCCACTACCTCCACAAACCACTTCAACGCATTGGATCGAATGCTTCACAAAAGCTACACCCAATTGGGCTTCTTCCTCGCCACCAACTTAGCAAAGCTCACTTCCACCATGACACACCGCACTTAAGAAACCAGGCTATTGGAATCCTACAGACGCTTGCACCACCAACCCCAACTCTCTGCCTCCCTCTCCTGCCAACACGCACCCTGTGCTTGAGGCTCAAGCCATAGCTTGAGAGAAAATGCCACAACATAGTTTGGTATCTCTTGGCTTACATTCACCATCACCCATATGCTGCAAAATGTGTTTTTCCTGCCCAAAATTATTGTACTTCCACTACACCTGATGCGCCATTTCTCCTTCCAATGTGATATAACCCCATCTGTGTGAGATCCTTCAATGCGCTTCATTGACGTGTGGCGGGATGCCAGTACTTTCCTCGCACTCTGCCACCAAATGGAACTGTGATAAGACACCCCCATCGGGGACTTCAAGGTCTGCATCCATAAGGGACTCCACAGTTTTTATTTCTCCTGGGTCAAGGTACGCTTAGGAGATGAAATCCGCCCAAGCATCGTGAGACTCACACTCAGGTTGGTTCTTTCTTCTATTTTCTAACCAGTCTGCGACCTTATTCCTTGAACGCATCACATTACTTGTGGAGACGTATTCAAATAATTTGAGAGATCCTCGAATACGAGAAGGTTGGGCTTCCAACTGCCAAAATTTTGAAACCTTCTAAGGATCAGATCCATTTATGATTTTCTGAACCATATCGAGAATAATGTGAGAATCTCCTACTATGTGAATCCTTTCATACCAGAGATGTAAATCCAAGGCCATTCCTGCTTCTAGCTCTAATAATTCTACCACATTTTTTTTCGTTATCCCACTGGATCATGTGTAAGCTTCCCATGGGGACCCTGAGGAGTCTCACAAAATTCCCCCATATCCATCTGGGCTAGGATTTCCTTTAGAATCTATGTCAAAATTTAACTAAATGCATCCTTGCAGGGGAGGAGAAAAGACGTCAAAGGAGTGAGGTGGAGAGGGTCTCCCTCTCATTTCCCGAGGATGAACGATTTCCAGAGAAATATTCATTAAGACCAAGAATAAAGCTTCCTGTGGATTTTTCTACCCAATCTGTTGGGTCCCATGTCTCTGATAAAATAGTTTCTCAAATATTGACTAGGGTGTTGGACCAAATAAGAGTGAATAAGCGAGGTTTGTCTTCAAAAATGGTGTGATTCCTTGCTTTCTATATGTTCCACATTAGGGATCTCAGGACTAGCCACCAGACTCTGCTTACTATCAGATTCACAAACCGTTGGGTTGGTCATTCGTCTAGCATGGATCTCAGGTATACTAATTGAAGATCTACTGGGCCGAAGATGGAGGATGCTTGTGCCCATAATTCTCTAGGGGTGAGGCATTTATAGAGGATATGTAGTCGGTTTTCCTCTACCTTCCGGTAGAGTAGACAAATTGACAGACCAATGAAGCCCATCTTCAAGAGGCAATCCCATGTCAACACATTATTCTGCACAACCAACCATAGGAAATGCGACACTTTTGACCATATTTTTCTTGTCCAGATCCATTTCCATATGAGATTATTATGTTTGGGTGCGGTTTGTGCTCTGAGCATATAATCTTCCTTTATGGAGAATACCCTTGTCATCAACTACCCTCATCTAAGATTTTCTGGGTCATTGGAAACATGAGTTTTCTTCTATTTCAGATACGTGGCTAGTCGATCTCCCATCTGCAAAGGAACTATTGGTGTATAATTCTCTTGCATTTTCTAGCACCACCATCCATGTTCATCACAGAGCATCTTCCAGTAGTCCACCACCTGGGCGGACGATATTTATTGGAAGGTTGGCATGAGATCAACCATGGACTGGTCCTTGGATAAGCAAGGATATTGCTACCAGGAGTCTTGCCAGGACTGTGTTATTTTATCGTCGTTAACCTCCTGGAAGAAATGATCCTTGATCAAATCAATGTTTGCATTCACTAAATTCCAAATAGTCAACCACTGATAAGGAGAGGTTCGCAGATCAACTCCTCCTGATTTTTCCCCTGTCCATATTATCTTCTAGAGTTCGTCGCCTCCCTTTATCCATCTCCACCAAAGTTTCACCCCTAAGGTGGCATTAAGAGTTGTAGGATCCCTTAATATTAGTTCGCCCATCAATTTTTGGAGGCATATCTTTGGCCACGCCACTAAAGGCCATTTTCTATCATTGGATGGACCATTCCAGAGAAATATCCTAAAAAGAGTTTTCAAATCAGAGTAGATGCATTTGGGCACAGGAAGGGCGGATAACTAGTATAGAGGCATTTCTTGCAGGATGGATTTCAAGAGCGTCACTCTCCCAGCCAAGTTGAGAAAATAGAAATTCCAATTAGAGAGATTGTTGGAGAGTTTAACGCAATCGTATTTCAAGGGGGAGATGGAGATTGGATTGAAAATGAGGGGAACTCCAAGATATTTAGAAAGAAGGAACCTTATGTTAATGCCCAATATTCTAGCCAAGAAAGTTTTGACAGGTA